>VDFB02130950.1:67579-151443 GCA_007258455.2 Sequoia sempervirens
CCCTTTCATTTATCTCTCCCCCATTCCCTAACTCTCTCTCTCAAGCCTCTCTCTCTCTCTCACTCTCATTCTTCCCCCTCCTAATTCTCTCAACCTCACTCTCCCCTTCTTCCCCTCTTTCCCTCTCCCTCACCCCTCCTAATGAACTCTCTCTCTCTCTCATTCTTCCCCTCATTCTTCCCCCTCATAATTCTCTCTACCTCACTCTCCCCTTCTTCCCCTTCCCTCTCCCTCTCCTCCAATGAACTCTCTCTCTCTCCCCCACTTCTTCCTATCTTTTCCTCTCTCTTCCCTCCTAATGAACTCTCTCTTTGTTTCTCTCCACTTCTTCCCCTCTTTCCCTGTCGCTCCCCTCTCCCTTCCCCCTCCTAATTCTCTCTCCCTCACTCTCCCCTTCTTCCCCTCTACCCTCCACTCTCCCTCCCTCTCTCTCTCTCTTGGGCAACCTACACCTCCTAATTACTGTTAGGTCTATATATGCACAAATCGGATATCCGATTTGAATCAGATATCCAATTTGAATCAGATATCCGATTTATAGCACTAAAATCCTGTCATTAGAGAGCATTATAAAATTGTTTTATTTTAAAAAAATTTCATATCAGATATTGGATTTAGTCAGATATCTGATTTGTGGGCCATAGCAAAATCCCATATGGCCCATTTTTTGCATTCCAACAAACCCTACATTCTTTTTGCAGGCTTTGTAGGTGAAAAACATGCGGTTTCAAATAGGAAGAGATAGAGTTCAACTTTTTGGAGCATCTTGTACTCAAAATTTTCATAAAAAATGATTTTTTAGCATCTTTTTATGAGGTATAATGGGGAGCAACAATCGTCAGAAGCATAAACGTAAGAGAAAGCTTACAAAAGAAAAAATTGAAGCATATAGACAAAATGATAAAGAAGATCATAGGAAGAGAAGACAAGGTATGTTAAATATTGGTGAATCTGAGCCCTATGGTCTTTCAAGTGAAGAGGAAATTGAATATGTACAAGGTGAAATTGTTGAACATGATATTGAAATTGGGAATGAAAATGTTCAAATTGATAATCAAAATGTTCAATCTAAAAATGTTGGAATTGAAGATGTTGAACATGATATTCAAATTGGGAATGAAAATATTGAAATTGATAATGAAAATGTTGAAGGTGAAAATGTTGGATTTGAAGATGTTGAATATGATACTAAAATTAGGAATAAAATTATTCAAATTGAAGGTGAAAATGTTGGAATTGAAGATGTTGAACATAATATTGAACTAAGTGTAAATTATGTTTCACCAGATTACATGAGAAATGAAGAACCTTGTGTGAAAGAAAGAAATATTCCAAATTCAAGACCTTCAAGAACCCCTAAATGGTTACTTGAATTTGATGAGAACATTATAAAAAAATTTGAAGGAAAGAGGTCAACACGAACTATTCGGTTGTGGGATAGAATTCTTTTCAACCAATATTTTAGTGATAAGACATTGACCAAGCAATACCAACCTTTTGTACAATTGCTAAAGATGCAAAAGATGAGACCTTTTCTAGCCAAATTGAAGATTTGTCTGAAC
This sequence comes from Sequoia sempervirens, assembly GCA_007258455.2. Taxonomy (NCBI): domain Eukaryota; kingdom Viridiplantae; phylum Streptophyta; class Pinopsida; order Cupressales; family Cupressaceae; genus Sequoia; species Sequoia sempervirens. The sequence goes on from VDFB02130950.1 coordinate 69,142, forward strand.
AAGAAGACCAAAAAAAATTCTATTATTGTCAAAAATCATTTTAATGCTCTCAAGTGTATTGGAAAAAATAACAAGGAAAAGGATAAGAGAGTTGCTCGAAGAGTCATCACAACCGCCCTAGTAAGCCATCAATTGAAAAAGGATCGCTTTATGAGACAAACTTGTATTGATTTTGACATAAATCATAAAACTTTGGATAGAGCACTTGCAAGAAGAGAAAGAATAGATGATCCTATTCAAAATGATACATGGGATTTTTCCAGGAGGCTTCCATGTGTTGATAAGAAGCTAACTGATAATGTAAAGTAGGTAATTCAACAATTTTGGCATGATAACTCTAGAGTATCACCCAATACAAAGGATGTTTTAAAGTTAAGAATTGGCAATCAAGACCATACACCACATCCTAAACATTTCTTGGAATCAAGCCAAACAATGTTGTTCAAATTTTTTATTGAAACACATTCAAATATGGAAATCTTGCAAAGGAATTTTGAAGGTTTGAAGCCATTTTATTATGTTCCTCTTAAAATTCGTAATACTTTCTGTTGCAAATACCATGTGGAGTTTTCAATGTACCATGAACTATTATGCTATATCCATTCTACTTTGCATACTAATGAAATGTTGAAGGAGTGTGGTGTAATGCATCTTCCAAAATCATCAAGGGACTTGCTAGATCTTTTTTTATGTTCTAGAGATGATGGTTGCTTTTTCTATAGAAATGATTGTTTAAATGCAAAGTGTTCATAATGTTGTGGCTTGTCAAAGTTTGTTTAATTTTTCATGAGATTTCTGAACATGAATTTGGAAAGAAGCTTGTTGAGAAAAAGAGATATGAGATAGTCAAATATACTTTGCAGAGTGGAGGTGAAGGTTCTAGATGTGAGTTGGTTTCAAAAGAATGTAGTGTTGCTGATTTTATTTCAGATTTTAAGGACAATCTTTTCTACAAGTATGCAAGGCATAGTCATAGGTCTCAGTGGTTGGATCAACAATTTAGGATGTGTAAGGACTCTTTCCGACGATTGGCACTATTATATTAGTGGTTGATTTTGCAGAAAACTACACATTGCAACCACAAAATAAGGTACAATCTCAGTATTACAATTCCATTCAGATTGCTATTTTTGTCCACATAACATTTAGACATGCACTTGATAGTACAGAGGAGGATCAAAAGATAATCAAGAGAGTATCATTTTTATATGAGTGATGATAGATCTCACTCATCCAAGTATGTCCAACATTGTTTCGAGAATTTTTTTGAGTTCTTGCAGGAGCATGATATAGCACTGGGCCGAAATCTAATTTGGTTAGATAATTGCACAGGACAATTCAAGAATGCTCGTATGTTTTATTGGTTGAGTAGAATGCATGTAGAGAGGGGTCTACCTCATATTTGGTGTTTTTTTTAAGTATGGGAAAGGGGAGCATGATGGAGTAGGTGCATGTGTAAAGAGAGCTCTAGTTAAGGAGCAATTGAAGATTTCAGGAGAAAAATTCAGCGATGCACGTTCTATAGTTGATTGGTGTAGTTCAACATTGTCACAGGGAGGGACACTTGATTCAACAGTGCACAAATTCTTTTGGTTTGTTGAGGAGGGTACAGTGGGAGGTAGATTAGATTGTCATACAATCAAAGATTCTTCAAAGATGCATTCATTTCGAAGCTCAGATGCAAGCACATGGACCATTTGGACATGAGAGTTGGCTTGTTTTTGTTAGAGTTGTATTCAGTGCTTATTGGATCAATGCGAGTCAAGTGAGTGGGTGGATACATGGGTACCACAATATCTAACTCCTTTATCTCAAACAATATCCATGACCAATGACACAATGGAAAGTTCAGTTGATTACGACCTGCTTTCAAATCTACTATAGCTAGGACATATTTTTTGTAGTTGTTGCACCACAAGGGAATGAAGAGAGATCAGACTATTGGCTGGCTCGATGTGTGTGGGTAAAGCATAAGCTAACATAATCGATGGAAGATGATGATGGTTTCATGTATCCTACAGGTACAATTGTGGTTGTACGAACTTTGTTGTGAACATACATGATTAGAAAGAATGGCATACCCACATTTGATGACTACAAGAAACACAAAACAATTCTCATGTATTCACACCTTTTTATAGAAACAAATGTTAAGTTGTTGAAGCATCATGGCAGAAAAAAGACAAAACAACTATGGCCACTTAGTAATGTTGATCATGAAGAAATATTGGATACTCTTAAGCAAAGATATGACCCTTTAGGCACACTTGAATAGCATTTTCAAGAATGGAAGGTAGAATGCTTATGTTCATTATGATTAAATTCATTAGTGTTCTTTATTTAATACTGATATTTTATATACTATTGCAATGTAGGTGTCTTTAATAGTGATATTTTGTATGCACTTTTGCAATATTTTTGGCAAGATTGATCATGGACCTGCTGCAACAATAGCCAACTCTGATCCTTTCGAAAAGGAATGCAAAAAATTAGAACAATATAGATTGGTTATTCTAATTGTCTTTTATAGTTTGCATCACCAACTCATCATCATTCAAGTTGTTTAGATTAATATAGATATGTTAGTCTAAGCATCTTTTCTATTGTGACAATATAGATTTCTCGTTTTCCCACTTTTATGATATTCCTGGGACAATTGATCATTGACCTACTACAATAATAGCCAGCTCTGATCCTTTTAGAGAGGTATGTGACAGATTACAACAATATAGATTGGTTAGTTTAAGCATCTTTTATAGTTTACATTACCATCTCATTATATTTTGTGTCATTTAGAATAATATAGATTGGTTATTCTAAGCATCTTTTATAGCTTTCATCACCAATTCATCATCATTCAGGTTGTTTAGATTAATATAGATATGTTAGTCTAAGCATCTTTTCTATTGCGACAATATAGATTTCTCATTTTCCCACTTTTTCTATATTCCTGGCACGATTGATCATGGACCTACTGCAATAATAGCCAACTCTAATCCTTTTGGAGAGGTATGCGATAGATTACAACAATATGGATTGGTTATTTTAAGCATCTTTTATAGTTGGCATTACCATCTCATCATATTTTGTCATTTAGAATAATATAGATTGGTTATTCTAAGCTACCTTGATGGTTTGTATAGGTGCTTGTCAATCCAGAACGTGAACATACTACTATTGTTGAAGACTATGCCTTGAATGCCTCTAATAGGAAAATTTTTAGAAATTTGAATTCTCAAATTGGAAACAATGTAAAACAGTCATAATTGTGTATGGGCATAATCTATACCGAGTGATGTTTTTGAAATATGGGTCAAATATCTAGCATTGTATAAAGGGTATGTTTAAAATGTAAAGGGGTCTGTATTTTGGAAACTCAGGTTTTTTAAAGGGGTCTATTTTTGTACTTAATCGAGCTACAACTGAAGGTTTTTTTCTCGGTTCTTTCCTGTCAGTATGCTCGTTTGAACCAGGTTTTGTAATATCTCCCATTTATATATAATAAATTATAGTGTCTTGCAACTTTTTCTCCTCAAATCCAACTTGGGTGCAACTTCATTTTTAGCAACTTTCATGAGGTTTTTAAGGAAATCAAATTTTCCAACCTTGTCACACCCTATAAATTCATCAAACACATCTATTAGGACCTACACAAGCTTGATCCAACTTTAAATCTTGTAGCCCCCACGTTTCATTAACATTAGCAAGTTGTAACCACCATTTTTGGTGCAAGAGCACCTACACCACAATATCATTGTGGATCATTTCAATGATTAAAGTGTTAATATTTTGAGTTTTTTTCTTTAATGAGATCTAATAGTCCTAATGGTCATGTATTAGGTGGAGTTTTTAGGTTTTAGGGTCAAAAACACATGGAGATCCCAACTTGTCCTAGTTGTTGCTTTGTAGCCTTTGAAGGAAAAATTAGAAAATTTGTTTAGGGATAAGTAAGAACAGTGTTTTGAACATGTAATGATGCTATTTCAAGATGTTAAGTGAGGTCTTAGTAAAGTTAGAAGTGGAAAAGTGCAACATTTCATGATGAGTCATATTAATGTGAAAAATGTTTGTAGTTTGGCCTTCAATGATCATTAAGGTTACAAAAGTCAATTAATATTGGTGGTTAAAGGAATTGGGAGTTGGATTCCAAGGCATAGCAATGTAGTTAAGGCCTTCAAGGGCTTGAGAAAGGTTTGGTTGAAGGAGTTTTTTTTCTTTGAATCAATAAAGTTTCAATTGCTCAGTTCATATTTTATTGTTTTTCTTGTGTGTTTTGCCTCTGCACAAGCCATTCAAGTATTTTTGTATCAAAACTTTATGTAGAAATGTTATTACATGTCTTGAAATTATTCTGACTTCTTAATAGAGGGTTTCTTTATTCACTTTGTGCCCCAAAACTAAGACTTTCTTTAGACGGGTTCCTGAACAGGGGAATAAGAGTTTTGCAATTTTAATGGCTTGAATCTCAACCCACCTACTATGTGTCAATGTGAATTAGTGGGATGAGTTGGTAGGGATTAGGAAATGATATTGCACCACTTTGCAACTTTACACTACTTGCATCTGGCAACTTTTCCCTCCACTAAAAAGTCATTGCCACAGGAAAATGCCTCTGAGATAGCAAAAACTAAGAGAGGTTTGTGTAGATGGTCCCAACATAATCCCATAGCCTCAGATGGAGATCATGTAAGCATCACGGTCTCTAAGAAATAGCCCTTCAAAGATTGATACCTTTTAGCACTTTGGACTCCTAAGGGAAATCGTCGGTCCAATGTAGTTCAGAGTGATTCAGCGTATTTGAGATCAAGAGAGGACCATCCCTAGCGTAAATGTACCCATTTAGACATGTTGGAACAGTTTGTTTGGTCGTACGAGTTGCGGAATGAAAGTTGCACCACTTTGCAACTTTACACTGCTTGCATCTAGCAACTTTTCCCTCCACTGAAAATTCATCACCAAAAGAAAATGCCTCCGAGATAGAAAAAACCAAGAGAGGTTTTTGTAGATGGTTTGAACATAATCCCATAGCCTTGAATGGAGAGTCTGTAAGCCTCACGATCTCTGAGAAAGAGCCCTTCAAAGATTGCTGCCTTTTAGCACTTTGGACTCTTAAGGGAAATTGTTGGTCCAATGTAGCTCAAAGTGATTTGGCATATTTGGGTGTAAGAGAGGACCATCCCTAGCGTAAACGTACCCATCCAGACATGTTGGAATAGTGCATTTGGTCGTACGAGTTGTGGAATGAAAGTTGCACCACTTTGTAAGTTTACACTGTTTGCATCTGGCAACTTTTCCCTCCACTGAAAAGTTATCACCATAGGAAAACGCATCTGAGATAGCAAAAATCGAGAGATTTTTTTGTAGATGGTCCTAACATGATCCCATAGCCTTGGACATAGAGTTTGTAAGCATCACAGTCTCTGAGAAATATCCTTTCAAAGATTGTTGCCTTCTAGCACTTTGGACTCTTAAGGGAAATCATCAGTCCAATGTAGTTCAGAGTGATTCAGCATATTTTGGTGCACGAGAGGACCATCCCTAGTGTAAACATACCCATCTAGATGTGTTGGAACAGTCTATTTGGTTGTACAATTTGTGGAATGAAAGTTGCACCACTTTGCAACTGTACACTGCTTGCATCTAACAACTTTTTCCTCCACCGAAAATTCATCACCATAGGAAAACACCTCTGAGATCACAAAAACCAAGAGAGGTTTTTGTAGATGGTCCCAAAAAAATCCCATAGCCTTGAATAGAGAGTCTGTAAGCAACACGGTCTCTAAGAAATAGCCCTTCGAAGATTGCTGCCTTTTAGCACTTTGGACTCTTAAGGGAAATCGCCAATCCAATGTAGCTCAGAGTGATTCGACGTATTTGGATACAAGAGAGGACCATTCCTAGCATAAATATACCCATCTAGATGTGTTGGAATAGTCTGTTTGGTTGTACAAGTTGTGGAATGAAAGTTGCACCACTTTGCAACTTTACACTGCTTGCATCTGGCAACTTTTCCCTCCACTAAAAAGTCATCACCACAGGAAAATTCCTCCGAGATAGCAAAAACCAAGAGAGGTTTTTTGTAGATGGTCCCAACATAATCCCATAGCCTCAGACATAGAGTCTGTAAGCATCATGGTCTCTGAGAAATAGCCCTTTAAATATTGTTTCCTTTTAGCACTTTGAACTCTTAAGGGAAACTAGTCGACATCATAGTTAACTTCTTCACAAACTTGGTTTGAAGTAATTTCATTCTTTTTTGTGCATTTAAAATAGAGTTTTAAGCCTTCCACCCTAAAATTGATCTCTAAATAACTTCAAACACCTTAACTACCTCATTCTTATTCATTTGTTTTGCAAACAAGCATTTTCATTCTAAGAGGTTGAGCTTTCATTTTTGCTTGTTGGATTGAATGCAGACTGTGACACAACTTTCTTTTTTCAAAAATTGTTCAACATCATTGAACTAAGAATTTATCACACATTTGCAGAGAAATAGAGGAGTACTACAAACCAAAACACATTACACTTCAAATCTCACTGACTTGATGTACTCTTCAACATCTCTCTTCTCTAAAAGTGACCTCTAAATCACTTCAAACACCTTAACTACCCTAAAAGCAACCTCTAAATCACTTCAAAAACCTTAACTACCTCATTCTTATTCATTTGTTTTGCAAACAAGCATTTTAATTCCAAGAGGCTAAGCTTTCATTTTTTCTTTCAAAGAAAAATCTTCCTATGCCACTGTTACACTGCACAAGTTAACCGGGTTTTGTATTGTGGACCTATATTAAGCTACCACTCTCAAGACCAATGTAACAATGATACAAAATAACTTTTGTGACTGGAAGAAGACATCAAAATGGCTAGTGTACTAAAAGAATTCTTATGATTTTTGAAGAATGTCGATAACTCTACTCAGTTGTCTTATTTTTTCAATATCATACAGATTGAACCCTGGCATCAATAGACTCTGTCTATCAAGCTACCACAATTCAAGTTTCAATGATGAATATTTATCATGCATATTTTAAATTACATTCAATTTTATGGTGGTTTTGTTGTTTATATGATGTTATGTGATATTCTAATCATAATTCATGCTTCTAGGCTGCACATCTATATATATATTATTTTTACATGTTTTATCCATTGTTCGCCCCCTACACCACAAGTAAATTGCTGCATAGTGTGTGGAATGAGGGGGCAACAAGCTTGAGATCCCTTTAAAGTTTGTTTGAGTGCATTTAAAATGAACTTTTAAGCCTCACACCCTAAAAGTGACCTCTAAATAACTTCAAACAACTTAACTACCTCATTCTTATTCATTTATTTTGCAAACAAGAATTTTCATTCCAAGAGGCTGAGCTTTCATTTTTGCTTGTTGGATTGAATGCGGACCATGACACAACTTTCTTTTTTCAAAAATTGTTCAACATCATTGAACTAAGAATTTATCATACTTCTGCAGAGAAACAGAGGAGTACTACAAACTAAAACACAGTACACTTTGGTTCTCACTGACTTGATGTACTCTCCAACATCTCTCTTCTCTCATGTGGAGAGTTAGAACTGCTTGGCCATGCCTTTGCATCATTAGGGAAGTTTTTTCTCTTTTTGACAATGTCAAAAGCATGGTTGCATACAAATTAGGACAAAGACCTTTGCTTTTAGATTAGCAATGCATGGAAGATTCAAAAAGTATCCCTGATATTACAAAAAGGTATGTGTTTATACACTTCAAATGTCCAATCACTCTCAAGACCAATGTAACAATGATACAAAATAATGTTTGAGACTACAAGAAGACATCAAAATGGCTAGTGTACTAAAAGAATTCTTGTGATTTTTGAAGAATGCTGATAACTCTACTCAGTTGGATTCTTTTTTCAATATCATAAAAATTGAACCCTGGCATCAATCGACTCTGTATATCAAGCTACCATAATTCAAGTTTCAACGATGAATATTTATCATGCATGTTTTAAATGACATTCAAGTTTACTGTGGTTTTTTTGTTTATACGATGTTATGTGATATTCTAATTGTAATTCATGCTTCTAGGATCTATATATATATATATTATTTTTACATGTTTTATCCATTGTTCAGCCCCTACACTGCAAGTAAATGGCTACATAGCATGTGGAATGAGGGGGCAAAGGCCTGATACCCCTTTAAAGTTTGTTTGAGTGCTTTCTTTTCATTTTTTGTGAGTTTTGTGCCAAGTTTCCTCAAGGAAATGTGGTCTCATAGAATTCCATGACAAGCTAATGTAATTGATAGCTGCTCCTAGTTATTAGTTATGTAATGTGAAGTAATTGCATAACTGCTTAGGTTGACTTTGTAAAAACTATATTCTTATTAAAAAAAATTCATCTATCAGCATCTAGTTGTTACTTATGCAATGTGAAGTAATGCTTTGAGTTTGAAAGATGTGCAATGCAATGTAATCAGGAATATAAATATAAACTACATAATACTTAACCATTCTTTTTATGCTATTGTACATTGATATTTAACCATTGCTCACTTGATTAAATTTTCAAAGAGTTTAATCATGCACATGAGGAGGAAATTAAATATTGATTGTCAACTTCTATATATCAAATTATCCAATAATCAAGTGTATGTCCATGTACAAAAATGGCATCAACGCCAAATCAAACAAAGTTTTACAATATGTGGCATATGCCATCTTGGTATTTATTAAAAATTTACATGCCAAAATTTCTATCTCATCCTAAACTACTGGTGGATCATAAAAATGGAGCCTCTTTGAAGCACTTGTTGGCTTTGAAGGTAGCTACACAAGAAAAATTCAAACCACAATTGAGATTAGCTATACTATATAATTTAAAATCAAATAATTAACATAAAAATCAATGTACATTGAATTATAATTGAACTCTAAAATTGAAATCTTGATTACCTAAAATATGCGTCTCTTCGAAGGGTCAGGAATCCTAGAATATACCCCTCTCAAAGAACCAACCAAACCAACTTTTGTAACGTCAATCTATATATGTGAACAAAAACATAAAATTGATCCAAGTTAGCATAGAATTGTCGGTAATAAGAACATATTTACCAAACACAAAATAAAATAAACACATACCTCTTTAGGTTGATCTTTTTCTTTATCTCTTTTAGGTGTTTCGACACCTCCTCCTTGAAGTGTTTCAACACCTCCTCCTTTAGGTGTTTGAATACCTACTCCTTTAGGTGTTGTGACACTTATCAACAATGATGTATAGCTCACAACTGCATTTACATAAAATTGACAAGTACATATGAAACTACGAATCTATGTCAATGTATGCACAATCAATAAAAGATCTTGTAAATCTTAATTCAATGAAATTTGAGTTCAATTACCTTTCCCTTATCTATCATTGTGCCTCCATAGTCTGGAGAGCATTGCACCTCGCTCACACTAGGTGTTTCCTACTAGTAGAGAATAAGATAAACATATAAGTTAATATTAATTTCATTAATGACAATTCAAATGACAAGAAAGTATACAGTAAAAAAAATGTAAATTAGTGAGTGCAAAAATACATACTGTGTGCATGTCAAGGCCAAACGAAATAGCCCTAATAGTGCTATCAGTCACCTATGTGAGCTCCTCCTTAGAAATTAACTGTTAAATAGGCCATGTAAATAAATATTAGTACTTGATACTATCTCTTATTAATATTCATTTTAAAAAAAATGCAAGTTATGAATTTACACCTTAAATGTTACCTGTGTAACTATTCCAATGTCCACCTATTTAGCAGGAGAGGACTCTGTAGGGTGTGCTCCACTCCCCTACGTGTGATCTGCTATAATCTCCACATCCTGGATGTCATAATTAGAAGTGTCTAATGGATGCTCAGTGGGTTGTACAATAGGACCCAAGCATATCTGTTGGCATGTATTGTAAATATATCACACAAAATATGTGGACCCAAGGAGGATGATACAGTAGCACTAGATCCATTGCCAACATCACTAAAATGTGATTGACCTACTAAAGAAGCATGGGAAACCAAAAGACCACTCAAAGAGTGAATGGCTTGGATAGTCTATGTGGCTGCATCCTCTATAATATCTGGATGTTGTACTGGAGGTGGTAGAGGAAGGAGAGGAAGGGGAACATGTGGGTGCCTGACTACTCTAACTGCCCCTAGCCTATCCTGGGGCATACCTCCACCAACACCCTGGAAGGGTTTAATGTCAAAGTAATTGACATGATGCTCTAACAAAAACTCAGCGTATAATTTTTTAATAAAGTAAAAAGGTACATCAAGATTGGGTATGTGCAGGATCATCATGGAAAAAATAGGCCCTTAAGTGGCAAAAAAATTAGAAAAAACAGTGTTAGGAAACTTGACGTAAAGATTTGAATAAGTTATTATATTATTTCAAAAATATGTAACAATAGAGTCTGTAGAAAATTGAATATAGTTTCTAAACTACTAGGTTTATTTAAAAATAAATAAAATCTATTTGGTGAAAATTTGAAATTTCAATCCAGTAGTACTTAAATTTCAGGGAAAAAATAAGAAGTAGGTGTCTTTCTAACCACCCTAACCATAATAAAATGATAATATTTTTTTATAAGATTTTATATATAAGTAGAGGACTCATGTTCGGATGGGATGCATATTTTTTTGTAATTTTTTTCCAAGTAAATAATTAATTATGAATTTTTTATTACAACTTTTAAAAAATATAAAAACTCATATGTCTGACCACCTTAACTTGGTCAAAACTTAATGAAATTAATTTTTTATTTTTTTAATCCTATAGTATGTGAAGCATAAAATGTGATGCATGTTTTGGATTGAAAAAATGTGATACCGTTTGAAAGTTATAGATGTTTTTTCATCAGCCTATCGGTCGGGACTTTAGTCGTAATTCTAATAGAAAATGAATAATAATTATATATTAAATTCAAATTAAAAAATAATTTATATTTGTGGAAAGCTGAGAATCTCCTCTAAAAACCCTTTTCGTTTCATCAATTTTGGGTAAAAAAATGTTGTCAGCCGCATACCCTACAAATACCCATAATATTGCCACTTTTTGGCCCATCATGATCCTGCACATACCCGATTATTGTTGGGTGGTTTATCAAAAACCATACACCAACTATCCCAAATGTTATCTACTATGGCCCTATGTGTGCACCATTTTATAGAAAGTTTTGGTTTGGTAACATTAACTGGAAAACCAGTGTTGGGGCTAATAAATAAAGAGGCGATTTGGGCTTTTGTTATTTGGATATTTTTCACATCATCATAAGACAATCCACATGCATAATATTCCCTCATGGTTTCTCGCCACAAATGAAAGGCATTATGTTGGGTGGAGAGGGTTTTTGCATTTGTAATTATTCCTGTCAATGTGGTTAACATACGAGATAATCGAGGGATTTTCTTATAAACATCATGAATTAAGTCTTTAATTGATGGCTGCGGAGGTGGTGGAGCATTTCACATTTCTGCATTTTGATTCTCAGCTGGTGTATTTTCATTCTCAACTGGTGGAATTTGTGCATTCTCATTCTCAATAACCACAATGCCTGATTAAAGTTAAAAAATAATTAATCTAATTAAAATTAGGCAATATAAATGAAAATATTATAAAAATACCATAGTTATTTAAAAAAATCTTAAAAATCCCCTACTTTTTAACAAAATTCTATAAAATTCTCTAATTTTTAATACAAATACATGAGCAACACTATTTTTAAATCAAAATCCATAAAAAACATTCATTTTTTTTTTTTATCAAAATCCATTCTAAACTCAATTTTTTTATAAAAATTCAATCAAAAACCCTATTTTGAAAAGAAATCCACAAAAACATTCATTTTTTTTTTTTTATCAAAATCCATTATAAACTCAATTTTTCATAAAAATTCAATCAAAAACCCTATTTTGAAAAAAAATCCACAAAAAAGATTCATTTTTTTAATCAAAATCCATTCTAAACTCAAAATTTTCATAAAAAATCCACAAAAAGCTAATTGAAATTATCCAAATCTAATTCAAAATTGAATCAAAGCAAATAAAAATATAAAATCTTACCTTTTCAAATCGGATATTGGCGAAATCAGATATCCATTACACGAAGAACCTCCTCACTGTGTGCCTGGAGGTTATTGACTGTCAAATTTGTATATATATTCTTTTTACAAATCTGATATCTGATATGGAAAACTAGGATTGGTGTTTGCTTTGGTGGTGTGTACTAACACCCAAGCCTAAAAAAAGTCAACATAGTATTTTCACATTTTTGGGTCGATGATAGACGTGTTTTTTCCCTCATTGCCACTTTTTGGCTCACCGTGATCTTGCACATACCCCTCAAAGCTTGACAAACAATGAAAGTCATATTTCACACTTTGACTCCTTGAATCCTTATAGCAGTGCAAACCTAGTTTTCCCCAATAACTCTAAACTTTTCCAAAACACCAAACAAAACCTTGATGGTTTTAGACACCCATTTTGGTGTTATTAAACATGCTTCAAGGGAAAGTACAAGTCCTTTGGACCAAATCACCAAAATCACCCTTTCTAGGTTGTGCTTATTAGGTTGATTAGGCCTATGTTACAAAGCAACTAGTCTTTAAACTTTTCATATGACCATGAAATCTTGCGGCAGCAATTTTTATGCTCCAAGCCTCCAAATAAACAAAAATATTCCACTTGTATGGCCAAATTCTTGCCAAACCCAAAAATCCTTGTTTTAGGCCAAAATCATGAGGGTTTATTGAATCTCCTACTTCCACAACCTCCTAGACCTAAAAACCAACTTAGACACAACCCATTAGGTCTGCACATGGGTAAAAATTCATAAAATCATATCTCCCATACATATTTTGTTGAAACCCAGGCTTGAACCTCTCATTTCACATGCTTTTCTTCACAAAACTCTTGAGGACAACATCTATACCTTCTTTATTTCTCATCCTATGAGGGTTTAAAATGGTCACTTTATGCCTTTTAAATTCCTTTACACATCAACTACCAAACAACCACTTCTACAATTGACTTTTTAATCTTTTATGATCACATGAAACATAAAACACACTAATTTCAAGGTTGTTAAGATCACTATTGAAATGTTTTAATTTTTTAAACTTTCAAATGTATTGAAACTCCTAGGACACCTCTAAGACCATGCTAGTGGCTTGATAATAGCCTTATTATTGACATGACACTAACCTTGCACCCTTTTACATGTAAATTCTCCAATTTTCCTTAAAAAGGCTACAAAACTCTTTAGTGCAAGACTCAAACTCATAACTCAAAACTTCACCTAGAACATGTGTAATGGTATTAATTGACCTTACTCAAGACAAAAACATCCAAAAGACTCACTCTACCTATTGACCATCTATCCACCTTCAAATTATCACAAGTTGAGAATGAGGTATAGGTGCTCCTGCACCACTAATTATACGTCATTTGTGAATTTTAATTTTTTTTGATACAGTTGCTGAGAGTGGGATGTGCTACATTTGTACATTGCAAAAAATCTTGATTGGATGATGGTATGGATTGAACGATGTCAAAAATCTGGCCGCACATTAACATGGGAAGGTGTGGCTTCATTGGTTAAAGAAGCTCATCGTAATGGAGATTCCAATGTTACACCAAGGGAAATTGATTTAGCATATGGTTTAAGAGATAAATAGGTACACATAAATATATTAATCACCCATATTATTTAATTATTTTGAATTATATTGATGTATATATATGTTGATATATTTTTCTTTGCATGTACATTCGGCCAAGAATAAATATGTTTATCAACTGACGATATTGCAATAATTTTTACATGTTTGACATGTTATAGGTGAAACACCACAAGGCTATGTGGTGCAATGGTCATAAATTTTGAATCAAAAAGTTGGATTACATGAAGAAAACTTGTGATTTTGGGATAACTATAGTCTTTCAAGTGACTAATGTTTCATCTAGAAGTGACATACATCCAAAAGTCTTAGAAAATCGATACTATGGGATTTTGGATGATATACTTGAGTGTGACTTTAAGTCCTTCAAATTAGTTTTGTTGGTCCTCCTATGGTACATGATATGATTGAATGAAAATGATCCTGAGAGAACTATTATTGATCATGATAATGGATTTACCATGGTTAATACAAGGTTGATCGAGTGAGCTGGAAATGAGCCCTATGTTCTTCCAAGCCAATGTGAGAAAGTATTTTACTCAAAGGTTCCAAGTAAACTAGGTTGGTCATTTGTTGTTAGACATGATCCAAAAGGAAGGCCAGTAAAGTATAATGTGGTGGAAGAAGATGATTTAGATGATGATCAGGATCAACAGTTAGTTGATGATGTGCCTGATGAAGATGCCAAAGAAGATGAACTAGAACATGATGATGTAGGAGCTAATGTTCATGAAGATGATATATGTGTGGATGAAGACTTTATAAACACTGATATCAATGACAATGATGATGATATGACCAATCCTTACAATGTCGAATCTGGATCAGATGATACAAAAAAAGAGTTGGATGAATAAGAAGATCAATGACATTGAAATGTATGAGTTATGCAATTATATTATCTATTTGATATTAATTTCTTCATAGAATTATATTTGACTTATGTGGTTACATAATTAATTCATGATGTACTTTTTAATGTTTAATTTTAATTCATGATGTTACAACTATTGTAGTTCTCCTAGAAATTTCCATATGATCATAATGAATAGTGTTTTGGGAAATTTCATGAAAGATGACACATTGATCATAGTAGTGAAATAATTGCAAAGTCGTTTATATTTTTTAGACCAATCACCCTTCGCAATGTCATTTTTAGGATCATCTCCAATTTGATTACTAGGACACATAAGATAGGATTTGATTGGCTTATCTTGGAGGAACATTGTGGCTTTGTTTAATGTGAGCAAATTTTGGATGGGGTAGTTGCTATTGCTAAGGTGGATCACTCCTTTCTGCGAAGGCCATACACTTATGATTGGGTCAAGTGTTCTTTTCTTTAGAAAATTCCTATTGCCTTTTTGATAGGTTATGATTTGATTAGATGGGTTATGAAGCACTTATTTCAAGTAATTTATGTCTATTTTAATTTGTAATTTATTAAATTCAAACACATCCAAAATTATGTCGCTTGCTTTAATTGATTATTACGTTATTTAATTATTAACTCAAATGACACCTCCAATTTAACTATATATATCTAATTGAATATATCCAAAGTGTTGAACATTTTTAGATCAAATTTAGTAATTAACTCAAACAACTTTTCCAATTTAACTAACATCTTTTAAGATATTAAACAAATATGATTTATGAAAGAAGTATATTGGCGTGAAATTAAATATGATTTATATTCCAATGTAAAAACTACAACGAATGGATTAGAAAAAATCTAGCTAGTTGGATGGCGCGCGTCCCTGGTATGCCCTGGCTGTGGGGTGCCCGCGGCCTGTGAGGCCCGTCCTGCTTGCTCCGATTACCCTCTGCATGCTTCCTTTTCTTTGCAGATCGGCTGAGGGAAGATCTCTGCTGGTGTGGGGGTCATTTTCTGTTGTTAGGGGAGCGCCCTTTTGCTTGTTCACGTTTTTCATTGCCGCGTCTGTGATCGGTGGTGTTTTTTGGTGGGGTTTGGTGCGGGCTTACTTCTTAAAGTCTTCTGGTGTGTGAGATCCCCATTTGGAATAACAGCGTTTTCCTAATTCTTGGGTGCTTTAGAGTTTTTTTGTGAGGATTTGGGGTTTGAAACGGCGGGCCCTGGTGTGGGGCTGAGGCTCGATTGTGGTGTTTTGGAGTGGGTCTCATGGCCATGCAGGATGGTTTGGAAGAAATGAAGGGAGCTGATATGCTGACGGGAGATGGGGATGGAACTTTCATTCCTGCCTCTTCCGGCATGGGGCTGACGAAGATCAATGGCTTTAAAGTGCAAAAGGTAAATGGTTGTCTAGAAAGGGCCCAAGCGCGTCCAGTGGTGGTAATTCAGAAGGAAGCAGTGGTAGATGACTTAGAATACTTCAGCAAGCATGTTCTAATCTGCAAGTTTTTGGGAATGAGAGTCTCCTTACCCTTCCTTGACCCTTGGATTCGGAAAACTTGGAATCCAGAGGGAGATTTCGAGATCCTGCTCGCTGCAAACAATTTTTTCTTGGTGGAATTTTCATGCATATCAGATAGAAATAGGGCATTTGAGGGTGGCCCGTACTTCTATAACTAGATCAGTTTGTTCATTAAACCATGGCATGCTGGCTTCATCTCTGCAGAGGAGTTGCCGACCAAAGTACCAGTGTGGGTGCATCTTCCGCGATTACCACTTGAATGCTGGAGGAGTGATATCCTCCAGTCTATTGCAATGGCGTTAGGGAAGCCGATCGGTCCTTCTCAGCAAACTCTGGAAAAGAGGATTTTTTCTTATGCCCGTGTTTGTGTGGAGATTGACTTAAGCCAACCCTTACCCGACTCAATAGATCTGACAGTGGGATCTAGTTCATGGACGCAGCCGCTTGATTATGAGACTTTGCCGTTTCGATGTCACCTATGCCGAGAATATGGACACCTTCAGAGAAAGTGTCCGCGTGCTTCTAGAGAGGGTAAATCAAGAACCGGGATGGCCACATCGTTCGGTTTTGAAAAGGGTTCCGGACCCAGGCAAGAGGTGATCCCGGATAAAGATGGGTTCGTGCCTATTAGACCACAAAATAAAGGCCGTGGGCACAAGAGGTCCTTCGAAGACCGTAGGGAGAAGGGGGAGTTAACAAGTTTGATGCACTGAATGTCCTAGTTCACGAGGAAGGGGTATTTCCTAACTTGCATGTCGAGGTTGCTCCTGCTTCTTTTCCTAATCCTGAGCCTGAGACTCTAAGGCCTTTGGATTCTGGACCATTGGAGTCTTCAGGGGTTGTAAAGGAATCTTCTGCTTTCCCCCCTGAAATTGGGCTTGGAGACACTTGTATGGTGGTTGGTTCTTCTATGGCCCCAGTTGATGTTGGTGCTTGCTCTACTGGCGACTCGGGTACTGGAGGCTGTGGCAAGAACAAAGCTCCTATTAGTTCCCATATTCTGGGTGTGCATCAAAAACCCCTAAAAAAGGGTGCCCCTGATAAGCCCCAGAAGGTGGGTAGGAAGAAGGATCAGGAGAAAGTCAAATTGGCTGGTGAGACATTGGTTGAATCTGGGTTGGTGAGGACCTTGGAATGCCACTTCTCTCAACCTACACGATGATTGTGCTCTCATGGAATGTGAGGGGTATGAATAGCATCCCTAGACAAAAGGCTATTCGGGACCTGATCCGTGCTCATTCTCCGGATTTGGTTTTTCTCCAGGAAACGAAGTTATCTGTTGAAGGCATGATGCAGAGTGCTTCTAAGATTTGGAGTAGAGGTTTATGTCAGTGTGTTGGGGCGCAGGGGAGCTCTGGAGGCCTCGCTTGCTTCTGGGATCCGCGACGAATCTCTCCTATGTGGTGGTTCTCGAGTAGGTTTTCCATCTCTCTTGTTGCATCAAGTCTGGAGACGGGGGAGAGAGTCTTTCTATCCAATATTTATGCTCCAACGAATGTTCCTGGTAAGCTTCTTTTGTGGTCTCATATAAATTTTTTGCGGTCTTTGGACCCCTTTCTTCCCTGGATTATGGTAGGTGATTTCAATGCAATTGCTTCTCTTGAGGAGAAAAGGGGGGGATGCCTCGTCTGGATACCTCGTCTGCTCTTCTTAGGGAGAATTTGGCCCATCTCAGACTTGTGGATGTCAAACCTCTAAATGGCATTTTTACTTGGAATAATAGAAGGATTGGGGATGAAGCCATTTCTGAAAGACTTGACAGGTTTCTTGTGTCCAGTTTTTGGGTTGGCAACAATTGGATGACAAGTTCTGAGATCTTAGATTGGCGGGGATCAGATCATTGGCCGATCAAATTCTCTGCCCGACTGGCTAGGGGCTCTAAGAAACAGAATTTTAAATTTCAGCTTATGTGGCTCAGAGAGGAGGGGCTTTTCGACTTAGTTTCTAAATGGTGGGCTGAAGGTCGACCAACTTTTGGTACGGCTATGTACACTTTTATGAAGAGGCTTCAATTTGTGAAGTATAAACTAAGGCAATGGAATAAGTATCAGTTTGGCAACGTGTTTCATCAAAAAAGGGCTGCCCAGGATCACTTGAATTCAATAACCAGGCAAATTAGAGAGCATGGGCTTGATGCAGTCTTGAGCAGGCTAGAAGATGGTGCGGTTAAGGATCTTGAGGAATGGGAGCTCCGGGAGGAAATTTTTTGGAAACAAAAGGCTTGTATTGACTGGCTTCAGGATGGGGACAAGAATACCTCTTTCTTCCATAACTCTGTGAAGGCTAGAAGACAGGGCAATATTATCTCTTCTCTTTGCTCTCCTGAGGGTTCTGTTCTCTCTTCCTCTTCAGAGATTTCTAATGAGGCTGTCCGATTCTTCTCAACCCTCTTTTCTGACGATACCCCACCTGCCATTGAGGAGGTGGGTTCTATATTGGCTTGCATTCCCCCACTTGTTACTATGGAGATGAATACCTCTCTTCTTCAACCTATTTCTTTGAAGGAGTTAGAGGATGTGGTTTTCCAGCTAAAAAAGGGGAAGGCCCCTGGTCCAGATGGGTTTCCTGCTGAATTCTTTCAGGAGTTTTGGGATGTGATCAACCTTGACTTGTTGGAGGTTGTGCAAGAGTCCCTAAGGAATAAGAAAATGTTGAGAGCCATGAATGCCACGTTCCTTACTCTCATTCCAAAGCGTGAGGGGGCCAATTCTTTGGATCTCTTTCGTCCAATTGCCTTGTGTAATGTGGTGTATAAAATCATTACGAAACTTATTGCTGAGCGTCTGAAGCCTTGTTTAGATAAGTTAATCTCGGAGGAACAAGGGGGTTTTGTCGCTGGCAGACAGATTTTGGATGGAGTGGTCATTGCGGCGGAGACTATTCATTCCATGGCCTCCTCAAGGGAAAAAGCTATGTTCATCAAGTTGGACATGGCCAAAGCTTATGACAGGGTCAAATGGAGTTTTCTTGTTAAAATTCTTGGAGCTTTTGGGTTCAGTAGTGAGTGGATTGATTGGGTCATGAGTTGCGTGACGACGCCCTCCTTTTCAGTCATTATAAATGGAGAGTCCTCTGAGCTGTTTGGTGCCTCGCGTGGTCTCAGACAGGGGGACCCATTATCTCCATATCTGTTCATTTTGATGGCCGAGGGGTTGGGGAGGTTCATTAAGTCCCAGGTTGTTGCTGGGCTCATTCAATGTTGGAAATGGAATAACTCCCTTTCTCCTCAAACCCACCTTCAGTTTGTTGATGATTCTGCCTTGATGGGTGTTGCTAAGGTGGCTGAAGTGGTTGCTCTCCAGCAAGCCTTGGATTGCTACCTGGCTGCTTCTGGACAAAGCATTAATGAAAGGAAATCATGCATTTATTTCTTTAATACCCCCAGGCTTGTACAACATCATATTGCCAGGATATTAAGGTTTCAGGTGGGACAACTTCCCTTTACTTATTTGGGTATCCCCTTGGATGTACGCCCACCTCCCAGGCAGTTTTGGCAGGAGGTGATTGATAAATTCTGAAATCTTGTCAGTCACTGGACCTATCGCTGGTTATCCACAGCTGGCAGAATCACTTTGCTGAAGTCTGTTGTGCAGGCTCTTCCAATTTATAGATGTTTTGTGATGACAGCACCCTGCAGCTTCATCAAGGATTTCGAGGGGTTGTGTAGGAAATTCCTTTGGTCGGGAAACCTCCTCTCGAGGAAGTGGAGCTTAGTCAAGTGGGAAGTTGTTTGTCGGCCGAAACAGGATGGTGGGCTGGGTTTACGTAGAGCAGACTGGAATGGGCAAGCTCTAGCTGCTAAGTTATACTAGAGGTGGTGTTCGCACCAACATCAAACCTGGGCTAAGATCCTTACTTTTAAGTATCTTGGGGAGGTGGATGGCGCTGAGGTCCCTCGCTTTTGCCTTATGGGGACTGGCTCTATGATATGGGAAACTCTCAAGAGGGGAGCTCCGCTGGTCAAACAAGGGTTGTTTTGGATTTGCAATCGAGGCTCTGATGCTCTTTTTTGGAAAGACTCCTGGGATGGTTTTCCGCCCATCCTCTCTTCACATACTCACTTGGAAGATTTAAGTCAGATTTTTGTTCAGGCTGGGTGGAGCAGAGTGATGGACTTCAAGGCCCCTCAAGGGGTGGGACAAACTTTTGTTTATCAGTGGAAGGATATGCAGGAGTGGCCTATGGGTGGTTCTTTGGAGGATAGGAGGGAGTTGTCCTCCATCTTAGCTAATCGAGTGTGCAACTCTCTTCCTGAGAGGGATGTGCTGGCTTGGAGTCCGGATACTAAAGGGAAGTACTCTGTGGCTTCAGGGTATCGTGTTTTGGGAAGACAGGCTTTGGGAAATGCTGAGGTCCCCTAGTGGAAAAACATTTGGAATAATTTCTCTTGGCCTAAATGCAATTTTTTCTCTTGGCTAGTGATGTATGGCAGGTGTTTGACCTGGGACAACCTCTGCAAGAGGGGTTTCCAAGGCCCCTCATTATGTGTTCTTTGTCACAAGGACGCTGAATCTGTCTCCCATCTTTTCTTTCAATGCCCCTTTGCTAGGAATATTTGGAATTTTTGGTGGGGGGCATGGAATATTCAATGCAGACATCCTTCTTCCCTTGGTGAACTTTGGCAGAATATTGGACATACTCCGGCAAAGACTCCCTTTTTGCACACTGTCTGGTCTATTGGACCCAGTTTAACTATCTGGCAAATTTGGTTGGAGCGCAATCGAAGGCTTTTTCTAGACAAGAAGCTTCTAGTGGGCCAAGTTTGGGCTCGTATTCTTGGGGTGCTACAGGAAACTTTGTATGCAAAATGTGACTTGTCGGTACCGGTGGACCCTGGGGACTCTAGGGTTATCCATAATTTGGGGATTTCTGTTGGTAGTACTGGGAGGCTCAAGGCTGGGCAAGGTAGATGCTCCAGAGGGAAGGTTTTTAGGGGAGGACATTGGATGCTTCCCCCCACTGGGGTCTTGAAAATCAACACTGATGGGTCTGCGAGGGGAAATCCTAGGCACGCTGGTGTTGGTGGGGTGGGAAGAGACAGCTCTGGGGTGGTTGTTTTCTTTTTCTCAGAGTATATGGGGCAGCACTCTAATAACCTCATGGAGGCCTTAGAAATTCTCTTGGCTTTGAGAAAGGCATATGCCCTTGGCTGGAAACAAATTATTTGTGAATCTGACTCTCAGGTAGTGGTTGACTTGATTAATAACCGACATCTTGATGATGTTAACTGGCAACTTGCTGTGGTGGTTAAACAAATCACTCGTTTTGGAGATTTAATTGATTCTATCACCTTCTCCCATATCCCTCGGGAATGGAACAAGGTGGCTGATGGGTTGGCGAAATGGGCATCTACGAAGAATGAGACTTGGTTGGTGGATGACTGGAACAATTTACCGAGGGACATGGCCCAGGATTTGGAGGGCTAGGTTACTGAGGATGTGAAATGTTGCATTATCAATTCTTAATCTCTTGCTTGTAGTTTCTTGGCCCTTTCGGGTCTTCTCCTGCTCTTTGCTTTGTACTTTTCCTTTTGATTAATAAAAGTTTTTACCCCCTTTTTAAAAAAAAAAAAAAAAACTACAACGAATGGAAAAAATTCTTTCAACACATAAACTATTATGTAGTATTCAACTAAAATGAAAAAGCTTACTCTATGTTAGTTAGGATACACAACTAAGAAAATGATCTAAATAGTCTAATAATTTGACCATTAGCATATAGAAATTTCTATAGAGTTGTAGATCTCTTCCATTTCAAATACACAAAACAATATTATGTAGATAATCAAACATCTTTCATTTCTATAGTGACTTATTTATCCTAGAGGAACTAAGTATATAGTATACAAAGAAAACCAACAAACCCAAACTACCCCTATTTTGAAGGAGTTTAGTTTTCTCCCCATCCTGATCTCCTTAATATTGTCTATTTATTTTAAAGAGACCAAGGGTCATAACACAACTTTATTCAACCCACTAAATAGCTTAGTTAATGAAACTTGACAAAAGCAACAAAACAATTGCTACAATTTTCATTTCATGTGGAATGAAGAGTGGTGACAATAATCTATTTATAGTTTAATAAAACACTATTTTTAGAAGGCTTGAAATTAGAGAGATGGAGAAGAGGGGGAGAGAGGGAGAGATAGGTTGAAGAGGAAGAGAGAGAAGAGAGGGAGAGAAAGAAGAGGGGGAGAGGGAGAGCAATATGTAGAAAGGGAGGGAGAGAGAAGAAGATAGGGGAGAGAGGGAGAGATAGCTCAATATATATAGAGGGAGAGGGAGAGACATAGAAATGGGGTGATATAGAGAGATAGATGGGGATGGTGAAAGAGAGAGATATAGAGATCTATGGGAAGAGAAAGAGAGAGATAGAGAAATATGGGAAGAGAAAGGAAGAGAGGTGGAGATATAGAGTCGATGGATAGGGGGGATAAGGAGGGAGAGATGGCGAGAGATAGAGAGGGGGAGAAAGAGAGGGGGAGGGAGATAAAGGGATATAGATAGGTAGAGGAGGAGAGATAGAGAAGAGGGGGAGAGAGGGAGAGATAGGTTGAAGAGGAAGAGAGAAGAGATGGAGATAGATAGGTAGAAAAGGGAGAGAAAGAAGAGGGGGAGAGGGAGAGCGATATGTAGAAAGGGAGAGAGAGAAGAAGATAGGGGAGAGAGGGAGAGACAGATCAATATATATAGAGGGAGAGGGAGAGACATAGAAAGGGGGTGATATAGAGAGATAGAGGGGGATGGTGAAAGAGAGAGAGAGATAGAGAGAGGAGTGAGAGGGAGATAAAAAGAAAAATAGATATAGAGATATAGAGTAGGAGAGATGGAGGGAGAGATGGATTGAATGAGAGAGAAAGGGAGGAGAGGGAGAGATAGCTCAATAGATAGAGGGGGGAAGAGGGAGTGACATAGATAGTGGGAGATATAGAGAAATAGAGAGTGACAGGGAGAGATATATCAATC
The DNA here is from genome assembly GCA_007258455.2 of Sequoia sempervirens. Taxonomy (NCBI): domain Eukaryota; kingdom Viridiplantae; phylum Streptophyta; class Pinopsida; order Cupressales; family Cupressaceae; genus Sequoia; species Sequoia sempervirens. The sequence continues at coordinate 92,196 of VDFB02130950.1, forward strand.
ACCCTCCCTATATCTCTATCTATTCATCCTTATCTCTCTACACCTCTCTATCTCTTTGTCTCCCTTTCTATTTGTATGTTTCTCATTATCTCCCTCTCTTTCTATATTTTCTTCCCTCTATTTATCTTTGTCTCTTTAAGTGTGCAATGGGTACATTGAAGAGGTCTTAAAGGAGAATTATCATATCTTTAATCAAATGGCATGTTACATATATTGTCATTGGAAAATAAGTTTCAACTACCATTTAATGGTAAACCAGCTATAGTGTAATGGTAAAATCTGCTAAAATATCAGATAAAATCCTATATATACTATTATATAATAATAAATATAATTATATTATATATAATTTAATCTAATATTACTATTATATTAAATATATATTATATTAATTATAATTTGTATTATATAAAAATATAATTATTATTAATTATTAATTATAATAATAATTTTATATGTATTTAATAATTTTGTTAAAGAATATAATATATAATTATAATAAGTCGAATAATTATATAATTTATTATGTAAATATAGCTAATATATACTTAACTATATTGTAGAATATTAAAACCTAGCTAAATGGCACCAAAATTTTCAATTTAATTAACATAATCTAAAAACCTAGCTCATCAAATTGGAGAAGTGAAAGGTGAATACTAGTGCTAAGGAAGACAGGAAGAGTTTCGAGGAGTGAAAACAAGGTCCATACTAGCACCAAGGAAGAGATTGGAGTTAAAACAAGGTCAATACCAGTACTGACAAAGAGTTTGGAGGAGTGAAAACAAGATCAATACCAACACTAGGGATGAGGTTGAGGGCACTCAGGGAAAATCCATGACCAAGGGACAATGAGTACTATAAGTTTGGCACCCCCATTCTCTTTAACCTACATTTTTCATGCCTACTTTCCCATTTAGATGCAATCTTTATGGATGCATAATAGGGATAATAGGAGCTTCATGCCTTGAACAAGGGTTTCAAATTCACCTCAAACATTCAATGGGAGTAAATGTGGATTGACCTCTATGATATTGCACTCAAGTTTTGCATCTAGAGCACACATGCACAAAGATCATGAATACATATTAACACATAGGATCACATAGGCAAAGAGATTCATGCCAAGCAGAAAGAAAACCTTAGATAAAAGCTCATGATTCACAAATGATATGCACAGAGATCAACCTAATACATGGTCTTCACATGCCATAATGGTCTGCACCTAATTCTTCCAATGCTAAATGTGAATCTCTGAATTCTTTGTAGATTGGCCTTTACTTTGTCATGCACAAGCAACTTACAAACCCCACAACTTATATTAATAGCCTCAAAACAACAATGTACATAGGTAATTAAAACCCAAAACCTCTCTCAAGTGCATAAATACCTTGAAGAAGATGTTGGTTGATATTTTGTTTTCTCAATGCTTCACAAAACAAAATGGAAACACAAAACACATATCCATATACACAACAAAAATTTGTATGCAATTTTTTTAAGGAACTTGGATCTCATGGCTTTCACAAGTACCCTACACAAAGAGAATCATCTACACAAAAGGAGGGATATTGAATGTAAAAAAAAATATATTTTTAATTTAATTATGCAATAATACTAGGTCATAAATGAACCTGTTTTGCTTTGTTATCATGTTTGAGAACTCATAATTAATTCCCACTAACTTTCGAGGTTCAATTTGTTGGTGGGAACATGTTATTATTTGTTGTATGACCTACCTCAAATCTTATGTCCACAAAGTTGCTAAAAACATAAAACAATAAGAAAAAATTTGAAGGTATAGCTAAAAAGGGGCTATTTCCTTTTGGCCTACTCCACCTCTTATATTTCAACATAGCATGGAATTATGCTTACATAACATGAACTCAAACATATGGAAGTTTATAGGGGCAAAGGAGCCCAAGTATATGCTAGGTTAAGCTAGATCTAATGATTGGAAATAGAGGCATACAATTCTTCTTTAATACCTCCACCACAAACATATGCAAGGAAAGGTCTCCTCCCTTCTTGGTAGTGATAACCTCCTTCACACACAACCCTTAAAAATTATGAATAGAGGAATGTAATCTTTGAATAACTCAAATTTGATTCTCTCCTACCTGATGCAATTAGTCATTTTATCCTTACAAACATTTATAGTGATTACAAGAGGCACATAGATCAGTTCTTCATAATAGAAGAATTTGATCATAGCTTTTTAATGATGGCATTATGAGAAAACCTTAGGTTAAATGAATAATTCCTAGCTAAGTTCTTTACATCATGTCCAACCGTATAAGAGAAGACCGATGCTATGTGTACTTGGATACCATGGAGAAAGGCCCTTTGGGCTCTTTCATCAATCAAGGTATTATTAAATTTTAACACCTAAAAGTGAGAATGAAGAATATTTCCTACGATGGTAGCCAATTATGCTTCTCAACACCTAGATTACAAAATATTTGTCAATATCATTGCCATCAAAACTAAACCTATTGCTTGAGATATAGTCATATAGGTAAAAAAATTGGATTTCTTGATAGTAGATACATTCTACAAAATTCAATCCTTGCATCAGAGATTGTTGAATGGGCACAACAAACTACTCATGATGCCCTTACTATTAAGTTAAAAATTTAACAAGGCATATGATTGCATCAAATGTCCTTTCATGACCTTTGAATGAGGAACCTTCATTCAAAAATGATGCCATGTCAAGACTTTAAAATGAAGGTATTTTTTATTTTAAATATTTCATGTCCAAAATGCTTTATAAAAGGAACCTTTGCATGAAGGAACTTCAAATGAAGACCTTAATTCAAAGGTCCTTCATTAGAAGATCCTTCATATGAAGGTTTCTTTAATGTCATCCCATTATAGCTCTTAGAGTTTTTAGAGATATTTTTGTTTCGATGTCGAGATTGGACCATCTAATAGTGTCACCATGACTCTACCAAGATATTCATCAAATTGACAAACCCTGACTTACCCAAGCCTCTTTACCCCTAAAAGGCTAGTAGCCTTGCCCGGTAGGACAATCAAAATAAAATCCACATAAAAGCTTCTATTAGGCCAAAACCACTTAACTTAGACAAGTAATATATGCCCCTACAAGGTATCAAAACCTTCTTTCTTGAAAGTGGACAGTAAAAGAGAAATGGAACAAAACAACAATCCTCCAAGAGGCCTAATTGGTAGGCTACAATAGGACAGTTGACTATCTAGGCTCCCCCCTTCACTCCAAAGCCTTGAAATAGGTTCTTACAAGCTAGTTACATGCATGTATATCACTCTTAAGTGACTTCACAAATTAAATCACCCCAAACAAGAAAAACTCAACTTTTTGCTTTACAATCTAGGCCTATCACATGAGGATGCCAGCCCTAGAACATTACAAAACTTCCTCCACACAACATGTCATTCTCTAGAACCCTAAAAATATGAAAATATACACAAATATCTTCCATCCCACCAATAATTATCATTATTACAATGTGGAGATGGAAGAAAGAGCCATTGTTTAGGGTATGTGTAGGATCATGATGGGCCAAAAAGTGGCAATATGATGGGTATGAGGCTAACGACTATTATTTTACCCAAAATTGATGAAACAAAAAGGGTTTTTGAAAGATATTATCAGATTTCCACCAATATAAATTATTCTTTACTTTGAATTTAATAAGTAATTCTTACTCATTTTCTATTCAAATTACGACTAAAGTCATGATTGATAGGCTGATTGAAAAACATTTATAGCTTTCAAATAGTATCACATTTTTTGAATCTGAAACATAAGTCACATTCTATACTTCACATAATATAGGATTAGAAAGAGAAAAATTGAATTTCATGAAGTTTTGACCAAGTTAAGGTGGTCAGACATACGAGTTTTTATATATTTGAAAAAGTTGTAATAAAAAATTCATAATTAATTATTTACTTGGAAAAAATTACAAAAAACTGCATCACATTGGGGCATGAGTCCTCTACTTATATCTAAAATATTATAAAAAAATATTATCATTTTATTGTGGTCAGACAGACACCTACTTCTTATTTTTTCCCTTGAAATTTAAGTACCACTCCATTGAAATTTCAAATTTTCACCAAATAGATTTTTATTTTTTTAAACAAACCTAGTAGTTTAGAAACTACATTCAATTTTCTATAGATTCTATTCTTACATATTTTTAAAATAATATAGATAACTTATTCAAATTTTTACATCAAGTTTTCTAACTCTAAATTTTCTGAATTTTTTGCCATTTAAGGGCCTATTTTTTCCATGATGATCCTGCACATACCCTTCAATCAAAACACTAGTTTTGAGGATTTTTCAGACCAATTCTTGCTAAAATGGCTATAAATTCTTTTATACTCAATGAAAACTTGTCAAATCACCTCCGAAAGAAATGCAAATCTTCCCTCTATCCAACCATAATAGGATTTTACTCGTACAGTACATACAGAGGCTGTACCAGTAGTAGAATAGGAAATTTACACAATTTTTCTAGAAAATAGCAAACTTTTGCATTAGAACTTCAAAATGATTCATCAACCCACATGCCTCAACCAAGAGAGGCTTATTTCTATGAGCACTAACTTTCAATATTTGAAGATGTTGAAACCTTGTCATAGAGAACTAGAACATTGATGCAAATACTCATCCTACCTTAAAACATACCAAAAGTCTCCTAGCAATTAGACATAGGAAGATTTAAGATGACTTAAACAATTTTTATTGCCAAAGCATAAACTTATGATGACTTAACCAGTCCTAGTACACACTCCCTCCCTGTTAACCACTTAGACATATGGAGTTTATCAGTGGATAAATAAACCACCTCACACGTGCACCTGAATTATGTCTATTAGTGTTCTAATTTGTCTTTTTCAAGACAACTTAAACCAAAATATTATGTATGGTGAAACCATTCTTCTACACAATACATTTGAGGCCTTGGTTGTGTAACTGGTGGACCATAGTCACATTTAAGGCTAGTTAAAAAGTTTAAAGTCATTAATTGCAAGGGACAGTCTCCTTCATACATTGATTTGATTTGTGATGGAAGCATTTGGATGGTAGTAACAATAACTTGCAATCTATCAAGACTTGATTACCTTATAACCAATCAAATTCTAGCAATGAAATGATAAATTAATCATTATGTCACCTTGGGATCACATCACCATGAAAGAACTTCATCCAACATCCTTATGAGTGTAGGTACCACCAAATAGGTATTTGTTAGATCTATCTTCCTCAAGTGAGGAAAATTCAGGAAGAGAAGAGGAAAGCGAGACATGTAGTAGGTCTAAAAGATGATGATCAACTAGAGGTCAAAAGATTAGAAGAAAATTTCATAAACACATGGAATTTTTTCTTATTTAAGGGGGGTCATGTTCTTATAATGATGAGAGCATAGGCAACATCGAGGTGACCTTGAGGTACAAACATCTACGGAAACAATGGGTACCCAAGGAACTTCCTCCAATAAACACTGATTTTTGTGTCAACGAGAGGATATATCACATAGCACCATCGTCATTACATGATTTGGGCCTATTTTGCATGGACGACATATAGGTCTATTACAAAAAATTTATTGAATTGATGGAGTATGTCGAACCCTATTACAGTTACAAAGATTGGATGCAACTGGTTTGATATACACGAAGTATCCATAGGTATGCACTGTCAACAAATTATATATAGCTAAAAGATAAGGATCAAAATAAAGGAGTGGCTATGTACATTGACAGAAGGCCAAAAGCATCAGGGAATATTGTAGGGTTTATAAATAGTACATGACCTGGGTCAACAAATAAGCAACCAAATTGCATATTTGAGGCACGCGAGGGAAACTGTGTATTCGTATGTGTGATAAAATCAATAATTGTAGGGGAAGAGTTACTAATCGATTACAATTTGAATTTTTTAGACACAAACACAATTACTATGGGGGTGGTACATACTATATACCATTTTACCCAACCTCCAATTAATGAATCTAATAAACCATTTTATTATTATTATTATTTTCGTAAGTCTATTGGTTTCATTTCGGTAATGTTTCTTTATATTTAATTTTTGTCATAACGGGACATTGATAGTATGGGGAAGGCTCTAGCCCAAACCACATATCATGATACATCTTCAGGTGCTTCTACCCAACAGGTTTACCTCATTGTAATTGTACAAATTAGATACAAGAAAAATGTTTTATTATTATGTTTTTTTCATAAGTTTATTGGGTTAATTTCGATAATGTTTTTAATATTCTTGTTGCATTCAACTAATTGTGAAAAGGCACTAGCAGTAGAGGAGAGCATCCAGAGGGTTGAGGTGTAGTCACTATTATTGAATGATGACATCGCATATTCAAAAAAACCTCTCGATATGATAAGGAAGACACAAAAAAAATGCAATGAAGAAATCCTTCAGTTGTTATTCATAGTACCTCAAATAGATGAGATAAGAGAGAGGGTTAAAATATTGACTAAGAGAGTACAAAACTTGTAAGTAAGCTGTCATGAGGTCTTTAATTATAACATAAGTTCATTCATGGTTTTATATTTTGTACTCTTTTATTTCATGAACTAAAATATGTGTTGGTTTTACAAGATTTTTGCATCCTTATGATGTTGCTGGCCATGATCAGGGTACTCAGGTGCTTCCCGCGGAGTAGGGGTTGGTACAAGTGTCCATCCTGATCTTCCTGCACATACATCACATCATCTGACCCCATCATTCGTACCTATATTGTTGACTGAAATTTTGGAAACACATAGCATGCAAACATTGGGTAGTACTAGTGATGCAGAGGCCACTAGTACTGGTGATGTTTTAGCAACATTTACTAGATCTTCCTATATTACTAGTACGAGAACATTGCTAGTCACATTTGTGGTGTCCAAGGATTTCGTTCCCATAAAGATAGAGAAGGTCCCATATAATTTAAAATGTTTTAATTATTATTATATATAATCCAATTGAAATTTACTTATTGATCACTCTTTTTAGACTAATGATTCCATGATCATTTTGCAAGAAATGATGTTTTTTATAAACATCTAGGTGATATGAAATTGGAGCTCTTCAGGCCCACCATACGGGTATGTGCAGGATCATCATGGAAAAAACAAACCCTTAAGTGGCAAAAAATTCAGAAAAATCAATGTTAGGCAACTTGACGTAAAAATTTGAATAAATTATCTATATTATTTCAAAAATATGTAACAATAGAATCTATAGCAAATTGAATGTAGTTTCTAAACTACTAGGTTTGTTTAAAAAAGAAAAATCTATTTGGTGAGAATTTGAAATTTCAATGCAGTAGTACTTAAATTCCATGGAAAAAATAAGAACTAGGTGTCTGTCTTACCACCCTACCCATAATAAAATGATAATATTTTTTATATAAGTAGAGGACTCATGTCCCGATGTGATGCATATTTTTTTATAATTTTTTCCCAAGTAAATAATTAATTATGATTTTTTTATTACAACTTTTAATAAATATAAAAATTCATATGTCTGACCACCTTAACTTGGTCAAAACTTCATGAAATTCAATTTTTCTTTTTTAATCCTATAGTATACAAAGCATAGAATGTGACACATGTTTTGGATTCAAAAAAATTTATACCGTTTGAAAGCTATAGATGTTTTTTAATCAGCCTATCAATCAGGACTTTAGTCTTAATTCAAATAGAAAATGAATAATAATTACCTGTTTAATTCAAAGTAAACAATAATTTATATTGGTAGAAAGCTGAGAATATCCTTTAAAAACCCTTTTCGTTTCATCAATTTTGGCTAAAAAAAAAGTCGTCAGCCGCATACCCATCATATTGCCACTTTTTGGCCCATCATGATCTTGCACATACCCATACGTACATGGTGGAATTCTCAAAATCAAGATTTAAAAGATGAGCTCATTAACCATTTAAATGTGTTATTCGGTGATAAAACATTCAATCGAACCAAGGTCCTTAAGAAAGTTGGTACCTATTTAAAGTATGTGAGGGACCAATATAGGTCACATTTAGAGAAGAACAAAAAGTATGAGTAGCCCCCCATGATTCTGGAGAGGGAGTGGAAGGACTTGGTGTTGGATGGAAAGGAGAAGGTTGAAAGAGAAAAAAGGAAAGACACCACCGGGCCAAGGAAGGTATGTGATACTATCAACAATGTAATTACATACTTATTACTCTTTATTTTTACATAATCTAACATATTTCAAAATTTTCATAAGCTTCCCGACACATCGAAGGAAACAAAGGAAAGACTAGAAAAACACGAGCAACAAAAACTTGGCTCTGGTGGTTATATAAAATTATCCACATGAATTGTAAGTATCAATAAATGAAATATTGCATCCAAATAATAAATTGCAAACAATTTTGGTTTTATCACACCATAGAAGCAAAATTCATGATCTTATGCAAAAATGCAGGGCTTTGAATTCAATAGAGCAACCATAGAAGAGGACATGAAGATTGCTTTCCAACATGGCTATGAAGCCATGGCTGAACGCCTAAGAGTCTTGACTGGGAAAACACAATCTTCCACTGCATTTGACACATAGGTAAATAAACTCATTAAAGTTGATTTAAAATTGAATACTTGTGCAATCTATTCAATATTAATTTCCACCATAAAGTAATTATATGCTTATTTGTTTTAAACAGACAAGCAATGATAATACTACACATGACATTGGAATGCAGCCTAGTGAGGGTTGAGCACAACCTGTAGATGAAGGTCATGGTGTGCATCCCGGTACTAGATGTATTCATGTGTTATACAAAATGAAGGTGGATTAATACAATTAAACATATTTAATTGCAATTGGTGTATTAATTAATGTAACCTTTAGTGTTTCAACTTTAGAGCATGTATAGCGTGATCAACATGTTGAACATGATTAGGCTAGAGAAGATCAGGAACATGATGTGGCCCCATCAGGTAAAGAGGACCACTCTAATGTTCTTTTAAACATGTTTAATTGTAATTGGTGTATTAATTAATGTAACCTTTCATGTTTCAACTCCAGATCAGGATTTAGAGGGTGTTCAACATGTAGAGCATGAGGCTATAAGACAACACTAGGAACATGTTGTGGCCCCATTGGGTAAAGAGCACCACTCTAATGTTCTTTTAATTAATAAAGTACTTGTAACAATAATAACAAAACATATCAATTTAACATTTCTTTGTTATTGCAACATACACCCCTTTGCAGCAGCTTCCACGTCATGATCAATACACGACTAGGCGTACATTAAGATCACGAGCAGAGGGAAAAACAACTGAAGGGGGGATCTAGATGATTTAGAAAATGATACTCCACTTCAGCTTTTTTTAGCTTCAAAAAAGGAACAAAAAAAATTGATTGTAATCATATTATGACAACCATATTTTTGATAATATGTAAAAACTAAATGAATGAAGGTTATATGTTAATGAATGAATGTTATATGTTATTAATGGATGAATGAATGAATGTGAATATGCTAATGATTGAATGTTATATGTTAATGAATGAATGTTATATGTTATTAATGGATGAATGAATGATTAATGTTATATGATTAGGTATGGGGAATTGAGAGTGATGTGAGGGGGGGAAGAGGGGCCAAATGAGCTTCCACCATCATGTGGTTGGCCTTGTTAAGTAGAGAATATTAAACTATTCTCAAAAAAAAGAGAAGCTCAATCCAACTACATCCAAGTATCTTTTTAATTCCTCTATCTTTCATCCTTCTCTTTACTATTTGAACCTCGTACAAATGTTTTAGATGAAGAACCCATTATTGTGAAGTGTGCCACATTGTGTTGTGTGTGGATTTGGTTTCAAAGATCTGTTTCGTTTGTTTTTAGTGGTGACATAACTCTAAAATTTGACTTTTTGTGCATAACAGGTTAGTGGAAAAATTGACAGCTTTGAAGGGTTTAGAGGTTCGATTGAGATAGATACACGGATATTTGGATCTTGTTGTTGATGGGAGGCTTCCACTTAACCATGAAATTTTATACCATCTGCAGGTATGCAAAAATTTCTCTACTTACATTCATTCAACTTACTGTCTTCCTTACCAAAATCTACCCTTGTTAAGCCACAACCATAACTAGCACACTGTCATAATGCTTCAATCTCAGTCATTAATCTTTGTCTTGACAAAAAGGATAATAGTCATTAATACATTACTAAGGGTAAACATATTTCATAAAGACCTATGGAGGATAAACCACAGTCCACCAATCCATTAGAGACTCACAATGCATAAAACCATTGAAAATACATCACAGTCATAACCTTTGCTAAGGGCATAGGATAGTCTTTTGGATTGTTTACAAATTCATATCTATGATCAATTTCCATGTCTTGAAATTTAGCATGTAAAACCTAAGACTCATGTCCTCATATGCTTCATGCCTCCAAGTCTATCCTCAAAAATTTCATGGCACAAGTCTTTCCACAAAAAACTTCATGCTCTATGACTCCTGTTCTATGATCTATTTTCTTGCATTTGTTCTCTCAACGTAGAAGCATTCACATCCTCTACTTTACAACAGAAAAACCTGATTAGAGAACCATTCACATCCTTTACTTTAGATCATATCATTCTACATTGCAATTGTATCCCTTCAAGGAAAAACAATCAAACACCTATACCAAATCACCAAGGCACATTAACAACCATCTATACCTTCTCACTATAACCAATTATCAGACCTTCAAAACAATAGGTTCATCATCTACTTCACAACTCTATCCATTCCAACTTACTTCCCTTTTTGCAATCAAGTCATCATTCATGCATATTAGATTCACCATACCTAAATCATTAAAAACAACATACATTGCCTTCTATACCTTATCCTTCACTAAAACACCAAGGGCCATGTTTAACAAACCAAATGCAATTGCTAACTTTTCACTATGGTGGTAGATAAATGATTCTTTTTTCTTCTATTCCACAACATTATGTAAAATTTGTGAAACTAGAAATACCCTATTGTCTCCATGTGCCAAGCCAATTTCTCCAATATAGACTTATTGGGTGTCACCAATATAGAAGATAGTCACCAATATAGAAAAGTTATGCAATCATCCCAAAAATCCTTCTTTATTCCGAGTCATCTTGAGTTTTCCTATAGAAATAATTGTTTTGCTATGTGATTATGAGATCATCAAATCATTGAGCTCTACACCAACCTTTCTAATGTCAATATTATAGGATTTGAGAGTTTTTCCTTATATTTCCATAGGTATTTCTTTAGTCCTCTCAAATTTATGTATTCATGTGTCATTTGAGAGGGCAACTCCATAAAGGTTTTTTCACAATTGAAGAATAATGCATTAGCTTATGTTCATCAGGAAAATAACAAGGGTTATTATGGGGAAATTTGATAGGAAATGAGTAGATCCCAGAGTATGCTACAGGCCTTCATAAGTTACAACCTTGTTCATGATAGAAGATTCTTGTTTTGTGACATGGAAAGAATGCATTAAGTGATTGACAGACCAAGAATAGTGAACTATGTAGGAATATATGAAAGGGAAGTGATCAAGCATCTGCTACTATGGCAAGGCCAAGAGGCACAGGTGGGTAGAGATCTTAAGCACAAGTTGGTGACAATCAAGATAAGGAATCAATGTTAAAAGATAGAGCATAGTCCATTAGAAATCATTGGATAGTCATGAATGCCAAATGATCATTAACAATGTTAAGGGGCAATGACTTCATCTCAAGAGATAGTCATTTAAAATACATGTCAAGTGGACTGTGCAAAGATAATTGAAGGTAGTGAAAAGTGACAAGTGCAGTGTCAAATGAAAGAGACAACCATTTCTTAAAACTACGGATAATCATAACAATAAGTTTAATACTCACCATAAAATAACAATGAAACAATAATGTAAGGATAGTCATGATAATGTTTATTACAATGACCATGAATGCAGAGTTTAGGATAGCCTTGGTCCATTAAAGGCAGTCATAGCAAGGACAAGTCATGACTGTCCTCAATGATGAGTAAGATTTAAAGATAGTCATATCATCATGACTGTCTAGACATATTGATAGTGATAAAGATTCCATGAGATGTAGGACAATAGTAGATAATAGCAGCAAGGCAATGAACTGTTTGATAGAATACTTTGGAAGAAATGTATGAAAAACGTCGTAGCATAGACAAGGTAGTGAACTATTTGAAAAATTTCCTCAAATAAATGTGGTCTCATGGAATGCCATGACAAGTTAATGCAATTGGCAGTTGCTCCTAGTTATTGGTTACACAATGTGAAGTAATTGCATAACTGCTTAGGTTGACTATAATAAACTATATTGTAATCGAAATTTCATCATCTATCAACATCTAGTTATTAGTTATGCAATGTGAAGTAATAATTTGAGTTTGAAAGGTGTGTAATGCAATGAATGTAATCAGCGATATGAATATAAGCTACAAAAATATATTTTCTACAATTCATTAGTTAAAATATTTATTTTATTTTGTATTCGATTATCTAATTAAACATATGTTCATGTGGGGAATATGATAAGATAGGCACGACTGCATTTTTTGAATGTGCATTATAGACACTTTGTAGGTATGTCTACCAGGACAGTTGCCACTACAACATATTGTAAGCCTAAATTTTGGATTGCTTCATTTAGCATCACCAATCATCTCATCAAGAACATTGTCCCTATTTAAAATGAGGGAAATAGTTTGCATCTATCACAACAATTTCTATTTAAATAGTCATTTTCGTGCATATCCTACAATCATTGCATTCCAAGAGATGACATCTCTTTGATCCATTCCATCAAATAGTTCACGTGCCTTATCTTTACTTCCACATTTTGAATAAATGTCTACTAGAGCATTTCCAACTATAATATTTGACAAAACTCCCCTTCCATTATGTTATGATGGATGTTGATACCCTGTTCCAAAGCTCCCCTTTTAGCACAAGAAGGGAGGATGCTGACAAAGGTTGATGAATTTGGCTTTACACCAGCCAATTACATTTGCTTTAAAATTTCTAAAGCCTTTTGAAAAAATATATTTTGTGCATATCCTGCAATCATTGCAGTCCATGAGACCACATTTCTTTGAGGAATTTTGTCAAACACTTCACATGCCTTGTCTATGCTTCAACATTTTGCATACATGTCTAATAGGGTAGTTGCAACTGCATCTAATGAAATTCCTCTATCCTTTATGTTTTGATGGATGTCCATACCCTATTACAAAGCTCCCCTTTTGGCACAGGCAGGGAGGATGTTGGAAAAGGTTGTGGAATTCGTATTTACACCCACTAATTGCATTTTCTAGACTAGCATGTTTGCAAATGAAAGAATGCCTAAATTGGAAAGAATACTTTTAAAAATTGCATTATTTTGTCAAAATTTTGACAAACTCAACCGACGAAACACCAAAAGCATCTAGTAAAATTGCTATACCACTGATGAATTTTTTGTCGCTATGACTTGCCCCTTTTTTCGCCATTTCGACACATTTCTGGTGTTGTTCCCATGTTTTGGAAGAGGCGTCCCACTTGTGTTCTAGCTATTGTTCGTCACTTGATCGACACAATTTTCATCGATATTCTGATGAGCACCTGATCCCTTTTTGTGGCGACAACTGATGAAATTAGGTTGTGATTTCGACGGTTTAAGGTTTGTTGGGAAAGCGATGAAAATGTTGTGAGAAAAATTATTACAGTGGTTTGTTAGTGTTTCGTCAATAGTTTGTCGAAAGTTCAACAAACGTTCATAAAAAATTGGAGTCAAATACAGTAGTGGATCAATGTCAAAGCTCCAATTGTAGAATCTAAAGATACATATGACAACATGATCTAACCATATCCTCTTAGGAGATCACATGCAACAATACATACACCCTAGTCTCAAGAGAACATGTACCATACCAAACTCTACTCTAGAATTAAGAGTACATCATGACATAGTACCAAAACACTCTAAATGAAGAATCAACTTCTCCAATCACATGAAGATAACCACCTCCTATCAATGAAACCAAAGATTCTAAAAAACCCTCACCACATAAAAACATGATCCAAGAGTCTATGAATTTTGTATTACAACTTTTAAAAAATATAAAAACTCATATATCTGACCACCTTAACTTGGTCAAAACTTCATGAAATTCATTTTTTTGTATTTTAATCGTATACTATGTGAAGCATAGAATATGACACATGTTTTGGATTCAAAAAATATGATACCATTTGAATATTATAGATGCTTTCTAATCAACCTATCAACCAGGATTTTACTCGTAATTCAAATAGAAAATGAATAATAATTATTTATTAAATTCAAAGTAAAGCATAATTTATATTGGTGGAAAGTTGAGAATCTCCTTTAAAAACCCTTTTTGTTTCATCAATTTTAGGTAAAGAAAAAAGTCGTCAGCCACATACCCTACAAATACCCATCATATCTCCACTTTTTGTCACATCATGGTCCTGCACATACCCTTAAAATTATTATTAAAAAAAAAAAAGTTATTTTCCTATACTTAGTCATTGAAAGATTTCTAGGGTTTATCTATTTTTAGTAGGGTTTCATCTTCTTCAAGTTTCTTGGGTTATATAGTAACCCTATATTTTTTCAAATAAATTATTTTTCTCCAATATTTTTCTACATTTACTAGTGGGGGTTTTAGGTTTGTAGTTATTAAGAAAATATATTAAGGATTTTGAGTATTTTAAAAATTAAAGAGTGTCATATTAAGTTTTTTCTTATTCTTGTAGCATTAAATGATGAGTTAGATTTGGGCTTGGTAGGGTTGGAGAGTTGTCAACATGAGAATTAGGAAATAATAACATGACAAATCATAGAAAGTTAAAGATCCTAGATTGGTTTCTGAAAAAAAAGGATGATAAGGATGGGTGTTTCTCTCAAGTGGTTTCCAATGCCCTTGACATGTGAAGCTCAAAGAATTCTACACATTGGTGCAAAATTATATTTCTTTGTTTATGCTTTGCATAAATTAGTTTTGTGGGATTTATGTTAAATTATTTTCCAACAAATATTTCTTCATATTTGTTTGGCTCAAGATTTCAATGTTAACATCATTATGTTCAAGAAAAATGTGTCAATGGGTTTCTTAGTGGTTTGGTGTACATGCATGTAAGGAAGTTAAGGTAGCAGAATAAATTCCTACACTAATATTGGGAGTATAATGCAAAACTTCATAGATCTTTACAATAGTTACAAAAACTTATTAAACATAAATACCATGCATACCACATCATAGTGATTTACATGGGGAAAACCATTTTTGGAGAAAAATCACACTCCAAAAGCCACCCAATATATTATTTAAAAATATTAAATTATAATATACTTATAGAGAACGCTTCTCAGAGTAGTAACACCAACCAAAGATCTAGAGGTAACATGACAGCTATTAGACTCTTAGAATACATCACAATACCTAGTTGTAATACAATGCCCTCATAAAATAGGGTTGACTTCTAGGGAAAGTCAAACCAACAAAATATCGAATGACAGATTTGATACCTAATGATAAATGATCTAGATTTACAGTAACAAAATATACATAAATTTTGGCTTTCGGTGGTGCAGCCCCAAACTCGCCACTGAGGGGATGATCCCCCTAGACCCCTTGTGGAGGGTACCCCCCCTTGCACCCCTCCCCAAACTTACCTATCAACAAAAAACCTTATGTAATTGCAAGGTTGAGACACATTTTCCCAACAATGCATGCATTGATCATTGTTAGCTAAAGGAAATGGGGAATTACAGCTCAAAGATTTATACCCTAGTAGATCCCTTATGTAGTATGTTTATACTCAAGAGGACACAATGAGAGAAAAGAGTAAATGTGGTAAGAATCTATATCTAGGAACATCTCATATCTTACTTGAATAAGAATAAAAATCATCCATAACACATACATGCATTGAATCGTTATAACTCCTTATATTTATATTCATATAATATTTACATTAGCATGTCTTAGTCTTTGAGCTCTATTTTACAATCTCTTTCTTATCACCAATATCTTCTATCTCTCTGATATTTATTACATGCATATCTTACTGCTTAGTCTCTTATAAAGATGTGATCCTTATAGGGAACCCCTTACTCTATCTTCCATATTGGCCTGAAGTTCTACAAGTCTTATGTAGTAGGTTCGGTAAATTTTACTCCTTTCCTTCTATCTTACTCACTATTGGGATATTAAGGTGTCTCAACCTTAGAGATTTACAAGATATTTAATTAGCTCCTTTAGTCCCTTTGCTGCAATTAAATCCTAAGTGATATGTTTCTAAATTTCTATAACAAAGTTGTGAGACCCAATTGTGAGTTGGCTTTCTACATGTGTGGAGAGAAGCATGATATTTTATCACTTGTCACTTAGAAACTAAATTGGGAAAGGGTTCTTGTGAAAACCTCTCAAATATGCACCATAGTGACATGTGTCATTGTATTTTGAGTTATCACTCGGTAGGATTTTGGAAAGTTGCTAAATGAGATTATGACAACCACTCAGAGAGATTAGAAGTCAAAGGGGAGTTCAAGATTGGTAGGTGGCTATATTTTATCTAGTTGGATGCCATACATGTCAAAATTGGATGCCTTGATTTTTTTTTGCATATTGGTGCATGTTGGTGCATGTCAAAGCATGCTTGGCACGTTGCTTTTTTGGACAGTTTGTGTTGAATAGCCAAGATACTGAGAGGGGGAGTGAATCAATATCTTCTTAAATTCATTGAAAAAATACCATCCAATTAATCCAATGCATATAATAGTAAAGATAAGCAAGAGAATTAATAGAACATAAACAACCCACAATACATGATCACAAGGATTTTTACATGGAAAACCCAAAATGGGAAAAACCATAGTGAGGATTAGCTCACAATATAGTATAACCAGTTATAAGATATTCCAAAGGGTGGCTCATTACCAGGTCTCACTTTCCAAAGAGGGAGGCTCACTACCTATGAAATATACAATGATAAAATGGCTTACAACAAGAATATTAACTAATAAAGTTACACCTAACAAGTGTTGATTTAGTTCCTTTGATTCCCAGTAAAATGACTTAACACACTTCATCATTTTTGCATACTTGTCTTCTTCTCTGTCTCAACTTCAGATTCTCAATTTATCAACAATGTCAAAACTATCCCATATATATATATATATATCTGATACATCTGCAAGCATCAATTAGGTTGACCTAATTAGATGCAACACTTATTCACCAAAAGATCAATTGTCAGCTTTGAGCTTGTACAAAATCTTTTCAAAAACATTCCAAGCATGTAGCACACTACAACATGTCAGCATGGGCTTAAGATAGGTCACTCATACATCTGCACAATAAAATTAATCCATTGCAACATCAACAATACATTAGGTCAGCCAAAGATAGACCTAATAGAAAAATGTATCAATAGAGTAATGCCAACTCATCATATGAGCACCTATGCAAATGAGATTCTGAACATACAACCTTCCAACATCCAAGAACCATTTCCCAAAACCATAAGAAACTATAATCGTCAATGAAGGATTGTGTACCAAAATACCAGAGGATAATAACTGCATACCGATTTAGAATACCAGATCAAGTTTGACTTAAACTTGTAGTTGCAACTCATATAACATGGCGACATCAATGACAACACAAAAGCTATATAATAAGATGTTCTTCTTCATTCTTCCAACAATATCCCCCTTTGTCATTGATGGCAACATGTGCCAAAAATTACAAACCTCCTATGTACAACACATCCTCTCCCCCTTTCCTATGCAACACATTCTTTCCCTTTTTTCTTTACAACATTATGTCCCCCTTGGACATTAAGGACAAAGGGTGGTCCAAAAAGTATGAAAAACTATAAAATATTACCGAGAGGATGGTGAGCCTTGAATCTCCTTAAGAATATGTTTCCAAGTTTCCTTACCATTCTCCCAACTCTTCTTAGCACCTATAAGCATTCTATTCAAGGATTCCAATTCTTCCACACTTTCCTCCGCATCACCTAGAGAACCAGGAGTCATATTTATCTTCTCTAAATTCTCTACATTTTCCAACGCATTGGAAACCGGGGTGTACTCCATTCTCACAAGGTCACCTAACTAACCAAATCTTCTAATGATATCCTCCTTCTACTTTTGCAGAAAAAATAATTTGTCTTTGTGAGCAGAGATAGCATTCCAGGTTGTCCTATCTCTATCTTTAGATGCATTGTAGGTACTAAAGATAGAATTCAACTGGGACTCAATGGATTCCATGAGATCTTTGATACTTTGAGTGGCATCTAGCCACTTTATGCAATAAGTAAATATAGTATTTTCTTCAAATTCACAAGCCTGCACAACTTCCAGATTCTTTTCAACATTGGTGTGTGCCAAAGCACACTTATCATGAAGTGCCAAAAGTCTCTTCTCTAAAATTTTCTCCTCAACCTCTATCAAAGTGAGAGATGTATCCATTAATGTATTAGGTGTGGCCTCCTAAAAATATTTAAGAGCATCATCAATAAGTTATGTTCCCTTCTGGTGTGTTTCCAAAATTTCTCTTCTTCTGGACGCATGCAATGCATCCCCTAACACTAGCTTATGAACATGAGAAATTTTATCTAGGTTCACACTTCCTTGAATCATGGGGAGTTGTAGAAGTTTTGGAGGAATCACTAACTGGAACCTCATCTACTTTCATAACAATCCTTTCAAAACATCATTACCGAAGGAGGATTCTTTGAGGGACCTTTGAGATTCTACAACCTTCTTTTGATATTCTACATTCTTCCTGGTAGTTTCCCCATTTTTCTCTTCTTCCTCTACTATTTCTTTTTCCTCTATCTTCTCTTCTTATAATTTCTCTTCTTCTTCTTTTCCATCTTATTTTTCTGCTTCATCTTTGTTTCCTTCTTCATTCCCTTCACCTTTGTCTTTATCTTTTTCTCCTTCAACATTATCTTTTTCACCTTCATCATGCTATAGAGGGACAACATCATGCTTCTCTGGATTAGCTTCTTCAATATTCTTCTTTTCTATCTCTGAAGGATCATTTACAACACCTATATTTGAAGGGCTATCTATACCATTTGTATTCAAAGGAATTCTTGTATTACATGTACTAGAAGTAATGTCTTTACCTCTTCAGAAACTTCTCTTAATTTGGGTGCAGAACTGGATGGAAGTGTACCAAATATGCCATATTTCTAAGCCATACCCCTGATGGCTTCTGCAATTTCTTTACTTATTATCTTTATTTTCTTTTTGTCCTTTTTCATCATAATTTTCACCCTTTTCTTCATCCAGAACAACTTTGAACAAACCTTCTTTAAGGTTTCCAAATCATTCGGGGTCGAGGACCCAAGTTTCTCAAAAGCTTCATTTTTTATCTTCTCTTCCAATTCAACAACATCTAATCTCCTTTTCATTAGGGCTTCCCATAGTTTCTCAGGAACATTGTTCTTCACATAATCACAACTAACTTCTAGAGTGATAACAAACTGAATAATGGCTAATATTAAATTTTTTTTGTCCTCTCTACCTACTTGATCATAATTTTCTATAGTAGGCTGTAATATATCTTCAAAGTGTATCAAGTTATTTACCAAAGCCTCCAATCTAACAGGGGAATCAGGTCTTATTAGAGAGGCCTTTTGTTCTTCTTGGTCTATAGAACCTTCTTCTGACACCTTTGCCTTCTTTTATTTTGGTTTGGTGTGCACATGAACACCAAAACCCTATTCTTCATCTCCTTGGAAGGATGATACATAATGAGATATTTTTGATCCAACACTAGCTTCTTGAGAAGCACCTTCACCAGAGGACATGCTTCCTCTCTTCTTTCTGACCAATTTTGTTGCAATGTCTTCCTCCTCTTCCTATTGCTCCTCATTAATGCTAAGGTTCTTTTCTCTTGTAGCTTTCTCCTTCTTTCCTCTCTTGATTGGTACTAACAAAGGAGTCTCTTTCCTTTTTCTAGATCTTTTATTGGTTCCGGAAGGAGTCGGGCCTTTACCTTTATTAGGAGCACAAGGTTCTACTTTCACTATAGGAGTTGTGGATGGTTTTGAAGGAGTAGTCCTACTAGATCTCCTTGGCCTTGATGATTCTCTAGCTACCTGCTCTCCCATGGCCCTACCTTGTGTAATCTACTCATTGAATATATCCTTTCTAAGCATTTCATTCATATTCTTTCTAATCACTAGCTTTCTATGTTCTAGGTGAATTTCCATATATGTTTCTGCATAAGTGCCAACTCTAGGTTCATTGGCATCTTTCGGACTTTTCAAAGTTGTAACACTTGCACATAGCCTTCCATCTCATCCTCTATAATGTCATAAACCAATGGTTGAATCCATACAATCCAAGGTCCAAGAACTTCAATCATGCATTCATTAGAAGAGACATGAAATATTATATCGTTCTTGTAGTTTTCAACAACTTTATTTGGAATTCTTTCTTTCATTCTTGTTTCTCTTGAAGATGAAAAATAATGTTGTTAGGGCATTATCTCAAGCCTTCAAATCACCCAAATTGTACATGTAATGAAATATTTGATGTGTAATCGGTCTATATGTGTCCCAAAACACTACATCATCTCTTCCGTGAAGTCTCCTAAGGAAATAAAATAGCAAACAAACAATCAATGAGGTAAATTTAAATGCATATTTCTTTTCCCAGGTCATATTTAGGTTCTCAAACAACTACTGTCAGAGAAGTTCACACAAATAATCTACACCATTAACTTCCATGTCATAACCAATGTAAATTGTTTTAGTAGATACAAAACTCTCTCTATTTGTGAACTATATTTTATGTCTGATCATTATAGATGCATACTTCATAGTAGGATTAGTGATAGGCTTTGTAGTAAAAGCTCTTTTGTCATTTGTAGCACCAATGAGTTCCATCACCACTTCATGTTCTTTATAGATTTCAACATGGGTGTTGTTCTAGTGTCACGGAGTCTAGTAAAAACTTTAATTGCTTTCTTAGTTATAAGATGAGATCTATCAATCCACAAAAACTTACCATGCATTCTGCTAAGAGCTGGTTTTACATAATTGTCATCAACTATGGAGCTGAAATTAGGAATGTAATTCCATTGATCCAATTTATTCGCAACAATGTTTGAATACTCTAGTTTTACCAAGAAATCATCCCTAGTGAGCTCATTATGCCATATTTCTATCATTTTTTTTGTGATTATACTCCTCAGTCTTAACATGGATTTACATTCTAGTGTCTTTGATGGGCATGACACTATGAGGAATCGATGAGAAGGCACCTAGAGAGTCATCTTTGAAAACCTTCATAGAATATTTCTTATAGGATGGTCTAGGTCTTTTTGACACATTTATGACTACAAGGGTTTCCATTTTTTACAACTTGAGCTAAAATGATTTCAAAAAGACAATTCTCACAAACCAACAATAGCACAGAAGAGAAAAATACCTTTTTACTTCATCAAAACTAGAACTAGGGTTTGCACAACTCACACTTCAAATCACCTCAAGAATGCTCCAAACTGCTCTCCACTTTCTTCAAATGTGCAAGTGATCAAATTTTTTTACCAATCCACTTTATAAACCAACAATCTTCCCTACTTTTCATTAAATGAGGAAGATTTCAAAAAGATGATAAAAGCCCTCTTTACTGCATAGAAAAACCCTAATTTTCTCTGCAAATGAACATGCCTGCACTTTTTCTTTCGGTCACTTTTGCATAACCTCTATCTATCGATTCCTTACAACATATCTTCATGCCAAATATCTAGGAGGTTCAAATGATTTTCTTTTAAACCTCCCCTTAAGACAATGCTAGGTCTAATTCCCATAGGAATTTTCTACATCAGATGGGGGAACAAACACATCTAGTGTTTCTGGATCTTCTTTCTTCTTCCATATCTTGTTCATTTCTTGCTTAACTTCATTCTTTTCAATTTTCTTCATTGGTTCATTCTTCTTTAGCAGATCAAATTTTTTTCCATTTTTACTTTTGTAAACTCTTGAAATGTGTTTAGGTTTGTTGCAATTGTAGCAAACAACATTTTTTTGATTTTTTTATCCTCCATTAACCCTTGATATATATTGATTTTCTTTGTGTTCAAACATATGACATGTATAGTAGTAGCCAATAAAATATTGATTCATTCTTCCTCCATTAAACTAATTTATCATCTGAGTTTTGCATTAACTAGATCTATGTCCAACTTTCTTGCATGCAAAACATTGTCCAAAGAAGGGACTAGCATACTGGTTTATTTTACTTTTGCACTCTATTACCTTGTGACCAAAATTATTACATGAAAAAAAAACACCATTGAAATATGGGTACCTTTGAACATTTGGTTGTTTGATAGGCGGTCTTCTAGAAAATTTCCTTGGATTTCTTGTCTATTTTCCTTTGTTTTGAGTCTTTTGATTATTCATTGTGTTTGAAGTCTGCATAGCCTTAGAGCTTTCACCAGCTTCTATTCCCAAACCACCTTTTTCTTTAGAAGGTTTTTGTCTTACAATCAACTCATCAATCTTATTGAAGCTTGTCTTGAAATTATCTTCACAGAGTTTTGCTTTCTCCAGATCTTCTTTCAGGTTCACCATCTCTTGTTCAAGTCTTGTGCATTCATCAAACTTGATTTGCACCCCTGTATTCAGACAATCTTCAAATATCTTATTTTCCTCTACTTGCACCTTCAATCTGGTGACCTCTTCATTAGATTTTTTTAATTGCTCACTCACTTCTCTATGTATTTCTTTGAATTTCTTCAATTGCTCTTTCAATTTCCAGATGCATTCATTTTCCTCATCAATATTTTCTTTCAAATCTTTGTTTTCACTTTTATCCTTATCAATATCTTTAAGAGAAACTTGGAGTTCTTCTTTATCATCCATTTATTCAATCTTCAAGATCTTCCTCAAGTTGTTAGGCTTCTTTGGAGGAACCAAGCTCTAATACCAATTGTTGAATACCCAAGATATTGATAGTGGGGGTGAATCGGTATCTTCTTAAACTTATTGAAAACACACCATCTAATTAATCCAATGCATATAATAGTAAATATAAGAAAGAGCATTAACAGAACATAAACAACCCACAACACATGAACACCAAGATTTTTATGTGGAAAACCAAAAAATGGGAAAAACCATGATGAGGATTAGATCACAATATAGCATAACCAGTTATAAGATTTAACAAAGGGTGGATCACTGCCAGGACTCACTATCTAAAAGGGGAGGCTCATTTCCTACAAAATATACAATGACAAAATGACTTATAGCTAGAATATGAACTGATAAAGTTACACCTAATAAGTGTTGATTCAGTTCCTTTGATACTCAGTAAACTAACTTAACACACTTCATCATTTTCTCATACTTGTCTTCTTCTCTATCTCAACTTCGAATTCTTAATTCAACAACAATCTAATATATATATATATATATATATATATATATATATATATATATATATATATATATATATATATATATATATATATATATATATATATATATCTTAAGCATCAATTAGGTCAGCCTAATGGGTATGTGCAAGATCATGATGGGGCAAAAAGTGGTGCTATGATGGGTATGTGGCTGACGACCTTTTTTTACCCAAAATTGATGAAACAAAAAAGATTTTTAAAGGAGATTCTCATCTTTCCAACAATATAAATTATGCTTTACTTTTAATTTAATAAATTATTATTGTATACCCTTGATATTATGCTATTCTAAATGAGCAAAACAACTAAAAACTATGAAAAACAAAATATCAAGAACACCTCAAGATTAGCCAAAAGAGAGTGATAAAACAATGAGAAGAGTAGATAATGTAAGACAAATAGTTTACCTTCCCCTTGTTGCTGATACTCCTTTGATTGGCCCTTGCTTGGATTGGTTGTGTGCTCCTTGATGGCTCTATTGAAGATCACTATTATGTGCTTGGATGTAAAATGCAAATGGATGATATTGCAAATAGGTTGAGTGCACAAAGTGGTAGCATGTAGTTGCAAATTGACTAAGTGTTGAGAAGGAAAATTGGCAGCATAAGGTTATGAAAATCAAAAAGTGTTCTAAAAATGCCCTTGAGGAGGGGGTATTTATAGAGGAACTTGAATTCTCTAGAGAATTCAAGGGTCAAGATTGATCCAACAAGATCAAGATGAAGGGCTATGGTGGGTTGAGATCCCACAAGCCCTCACATCTTGACATGTGGAGGGTGAAGTGGACAAGAGGATATGAGGTGGAAATGAGTTGTCAAGAGGGTACATGAGGTGGAAAAGGACATGCACCTTGGGGGATGAGAGGATTTCCACAAAAAGGGATTTCTTGTCCCCAAGTGGGAGTGAAAGGGACTTTTGAGGAATTTTAGAATTCCTCAAAAATCTACATGGGAAAAGGAAAGGTGGTTGGGGGATAAATGTGAATTAAAAATTCACATTCCTAGGATGATCTAGAGGGTAAAAGGTGGGCTCCAAAAAGGTGGGACTTGGTCACATGTGGAGATTGTGACAAGTCCAAGGTTCTAGAAGCCTTGGAAGAATGGAATGTGAATTAAAAATTCACATTTAAAGGAGAGGAATCTAGGGCAAATAAATGTGAATTAAAAATTCACATGGGAAAGGGTGTTAATAATCAAAAAGGAAAAATGGAAGAATTGACCAAAAAGTGGTGCTAAATTTAGCTAATGACTTTGATTAAGGTTGTGCAAATATTGGATTAGGCTAATTAACAGAAGATTAGAGGCAAGTGGCAAATGTAGGAGGATGTGACATTAATCTTTGATTAAGAGGATGCACATCATAACCTTGAATTAATTAAATTAATTCAGATTAGGGTGAGGTTATGGAGGATGTGACAAGGAGAGAGAAAGTGAGGAATTTTAAATTGATTTTTAAATCAAAAAGAGAAAGAATGATTAAATTAAATAAATTAGTGTATTTATTTAATTTAGAGAGGAATGAGGTAAAAGACAAAGTATCAATTATTAAATTAAATACTTTATCGGTATGAGACAAAGGGTGCGATATTAATTTAATAAATTAATATTACTATGCTAGACGCAGAGACAATAAATTTAATCATATGGAAGTGATTAAATTTAGATGTCTACATTTTGCCCCTCTTCGAAATATTGTTGAAATAACAATGTTTCGAAGAAAAGTGAATGTTCATGGATGAAGAAAGGAATGAGGATTGATGCCCCAGTTTGACGAAGAAGAAAGAGGATACCCCAGTGCCTGGTTTGGAATAGATGGAAGGAAGTGGTAGGGTATGCCCCCTCGAGAGGGCAGTTGGGGAAGAAAGGAGGGGCCCCAGACGATGTCTTGATAGAAAGAAATGGAGGGGACCGTTGGATAGAGGGCAAAAAATTAAGCAAGTTTTCCTTTTGAACAGAGTGGATTGGACGTACAGTTTGCGAATGGCAGCCTCGGGAAGTTGGGGATTAATCAAGGGAATAAAAGGTTAAATAGGAGGTAAAAAATACCTTTGAGAGGAAGGGGTTAAAAGGTAATTTAAAATTTACCTGAGTCATTTTCACTCAAACAAGTGAGGAAAAGAGGAGCAAGAGAGAGAGGAGACGAAGCAAATATGCCGCAGGATTACGATACCGAGATCGTGCACCGAGCGGATGAGGTGCGGAAACGATGGACTCACTTCGCGGTGCCCCGTAAGGTGAGTACGAAAACCCATGCTAATGATTTTGAAAAAAATGATGATTTGTGAAAAGGTAATCGAAAAAAGGGCATATGGGTTTTGTGGGGTGGGAAAAAACAACAAATGGGTAGGCGACAGAATTTTAATTAGGTAGAAAAATTGGCCAAAAGATGGGGACGAGCATATAGCTCCACCACAGTGGGGCGGCGGCGCCCTCTAAGAGTAGGGCGCAGCACTAACACACGGCTGCCCCATTCCAGTGGTAGCGGCCGCCGCTGAAAGCGAAGCCGCGATGACGGCAGGCGGGCCGCCCTTCGGCTAAGCGCAGCCCCCCTGGGAAACCTCCTGATGGGGGCGCTGGGCGCCGCCTGACTTAGCGCGGCCAGGCGGCCGCCCGCAGCCACTTCATGACGAGAGCTTCCAGGCGCTTAGATCAAAGTGCGCCCGCGGCACCAGTGGCGGCCGCCCGTAGTGGAGCCGCCCGGCGCGAGGGCCCCGCAGCCGCCCCAGGGCGGAGCCGCCCCAAAAGGGAGGAGCCGCCCCAGGATGGAGCCTCCCCGCGAGGGCGCAGCCGCCCCGCTAGGGCGCAGCCACCGCGGGAGGGCAGAGCCACCCCAGGAGGGAAAACGGGGGGTGGGGGGGGAAAGAATAAGAGGGGAGGGAGAAAACAAATAGGAGAAACAAAGGAAAAACTTGTCGAGATTAGGAGAATTACAGATTGATGAAATGGTTATGTTTGGATGCAGTGTTTGAGGCAGATACGGACACACGAGCGACGGTCGGAGGCACTGACGACCGCGTTAGGAGCAATGACGGGTGCAGAGCATGCGGCCTTGGAGCATGCAGGACTGATGCATTTTCTAGAGGTGCCAGTGCTGAGGGCCCATCGAGCGATGCTGACGGCCTTGGTGGAGAGATGGAGTTCAGAGACGTCGACATTTTGGCTACCGACGGGGGAGGCTACAGTGACGCTGGAGGATGTATGGCGCATCCTAAAGCTGCCGATATCAGGGATTTTGTTGAGTCAGGTGGAGCCGAGGGGGGCTGAGTTGGGGCAGACTATGAGGGTGTTGTTTGGGGGCGCCCCCTACCGTTGCGTGGTCAGCAGTTGGATGTAGATGGATGCCTGACAGTTGGAGTACCAGCATTGCCCTTATTTTTAGTGGGTTTGATCAGTGGGATACTACTGCCGGATCGTAGCAGGCGGTTTTGTAGTTTGCAATTTATGGAGCCGATCCAACATATTGTGGAGTGGCGAGAGGGACAGATTGCATGGGGTGCGTGTGTACTAGCCCATTTGTACAGAGATTTGCATATGATTTGTTATTGGGAGGCGATGAGCTTGACACACATGACGCTGTTACAGGTGTGGGCGTGGGAGCACATTGCGGTGACTAGACCGATTGTTGTGTGGGAGGGAGATGTGGATGAGTCAAAGCCGCTGGCATGGAGATATGGAGAGGGGAGGGGTTGGCTTATTCGACATAGGTGTGTGGGAGATGTGGAGGTGTGGAGAAGGAGGATAGATGATTTGGTGGAGGGAGACATAGTTTGGCGACCCTATATGCGACGACGCTTCAGGGGATGGAGGGAGGAGACTGCGAGATATAGTGGGTATTTCATGGCGCAGTGTGTTCTGATTGGGGTGCTGCCACGGATAGTGGAGATGCACCGGCCGGATAGGGTGAGGAGACAGTTTGGGCAGACACAGGATATTCCCGGGCCGCCAATGATGTTTCGACGACTCACGAGAGAGCGACCCTGGGGATGGGAAATTAGCCCTACGTCAGCCAAAGCAGCATGGGCAGCGACAGTGCAGGTAGCATACCCTGGGAGATGTGAGGGAGAGGCAGATGCAGGGGTGACAGACCAATATGACCAGTGGTTTCGCAACCACCTATGGGATAGGATTACTCCCTTGGTGCCGATTGTAGGAGCGGTTGGGTTTGGATCAGAGGATGAGCAGCGTGGGGAGAGAGAGGGAGGACATCCTGAGCTGGAGATGGGAGGGGAGAGGATGGAGCCAGTGGGACGGGCAGGTAGGAGGAAGAGGAGGAGGGGAGCCAGGGGGCAGCGGAGGAGGATTAGAGGGGCGAGACGACAGGAGAGGAGAGATCCGGACCCAGAGATTGGAGGACAGGAGGAGAGGGGGGATCTAGAGCCAGAGGTGGGAGGATGGGAGGGGTCAGAGGTAGAGATGATACACGCAGTGGAGGGTAGAGGGGGTCGGCAGATTGGTATAGGAGGCAAAGTACGGCAGAGGAGAGTCTTGGGACATGCAGAGTAGGGAGAGGGGAGACAGCTGGAGGGAGGTCAGGAGGGGATGGAGGTCATGGGGGAGCCAGAGTTGATAGCGGGCCGGAGGCGATTGATGAGGATACAGACCATGGCAGAGCATGATGGTGCCCGAGAGGGTACTGAGGTCAAGAGGCAGCCAGAGAGGGTGAGTGTGGGAGACAACAGAGGGGGGGGCAAGAGCCTCCCGTTGTGGAGATAGGAGAGAGTGAGGAGGAGGAGCAGCCGGAGATGGGAGAGCCACAGAGATTGATGAGAGTGGGGAGGCATGGGCAGCCGCGGAGACTGCGAGTCTGTCCTTCCATGGAGGATTTAGGGGGTGAGCAGTTGGAGGAGGCTGGGGAGAGTGAGTATGCCATGGAGATAGATGACAAGGTGCCGGAGCTAGAGATTTGGGATGCCGAGCCATTAGCAGTGGTTCCAGTCAGTTCCGCAGGGATTGTGATTGGTCAGAGTATAGATCAGAGGCTGAGGGTGGCAGAGGCAGAGGTGATTAGACTGAGGGCTGAGCTATCGAGAGCGCCAGTAGCAGGTGGGAGTACTGATAGATATATGGTGGAGGTGATGTGGAGAGAGAGGGAGATACTACATGCAGATATACAGGGGCTACGAGATGAGTTAGCCGCAGTTAGGTGGGATCGGGACAGACTAGAGGCAGAGACGGTTATATGGCAGGTTAGAGGGGCAGCAGTGGAGACGACTAGTAGCGACAGGGAGTGGGGAGCAGGTGGATGATCTTCGATGCGGAGCGAAATGAGTTACAGGACAGAGTGTTTTGCTTAGAGCATACAGTGGGAGAGATGGGGGCGATGCGGGAGAGAGAGAGACAGATGAGGGAGCAGATTCAGACTATACAGGCAGAGAGAGACGCAGCACAGGCACAATATAGGCCGTGGAGGTAGAGAGGGAGATAGTGCAGGCGCGGGTTCAGGTGTTGCAGGAGGAGAGAGATGCGGCATTGGTGAGAGTCTAGGGGTTGCAGGGGGAGAGGGATGGGGCAGTGATTTAGGCACAGAGCACACAGAGAGAGAGGGATGTTGCAGTGGGACAGATACAGACGCTGCAGGGGGAGCGGGATGCCACAGTAGCACGGTGGC
Organism: Sequoia sempervirens; assembly: GCA_007258455.2. Classification (NCBI taxonomy): domain Eukaryota; kingdom Viridiplantae; phylum Streptophyta; class Pinopsida; order Cupressales; family Cupressaceae; genus Sequoia; species Sequoia sempervirens. Next base: position 121,300 of record VDFB02130950.1, read on the forward strand.
AGTCTATGCAGGGCAGTGATGTGATAGGGGGAGATATGTATGGATTACAGAGGGAGAGGGATGCCGCAGTAGCCAGGGCAGTAGCTGCGGAGGAGATGAGGGATCGGATGCAGGCGGAGATGGCACAGTTACGCTTATCCCAGGAGGCTTGGGAGCATGAGAGGAGGATGATCACGAGGGATCGGGACAGATACTGACATGAGCGGAATGTCGCTCGGGTCCAGGCTGCAGAGAGGGAGGATAGCACGAGAGAGGCAGGGTTCTGGATGGCAGCGTATTATGATGCGGTTCTTGATCCAGCACAGCGGAGATTCCGCTATACCAGGCAGACACCTCAGATGCCAGCGCCATCGCAGTCACTGGGGACACAGACCCGTGGCTACAGTGATTCACCAGTTTTTAACCAGCAGAGGGGAGGACCTGAGTCTCCATAGAGATCAGACGTGGGGAGTTCATTTGGGAGGTGACAGACTATTGAGTTTTTGACAGATGCTGGATGGTTTTTGTAGGATGTATTGACAGAGATCAGAGATGTGTGATATCTCTGGATTTTGTACTTTGTCATATGAGGGATATATATATATGTATGTATGATGGTCATGGGATAGATGTTATAGTATTTTGATATGAGACAGTTCTTATTGACACCATGTAGTATATTTCTATTTATGATGGAGGACTATATGCATATGTGTATCATTATGTGTTTCGTGGATGGATGCAGTGATTTATTTATGCTCATGTGTTGTTTTATGTATGCTTATATTCATGAAATGTTGATCTAGATGTTAGTTATGCTATGTTTATGAATGATTGTGCATTTTTTATGGATGTATGGTAATGGTGATATGTTATGTGTACCTATTGGAATCTATGATGGTTTAGATATATGGATGCCTAGTTGATAGATGTGTTATGTATGTATATGTGTGAGATGGATTTTGTATGAACAGTTTATATATGCAGGATATGATGTACTATGTGTCTAATAGTTTGTGATGCAGGCGATGATGTATGTATGGATCTAACTTATGGTGATGCAGGTGGCTATGGATATATGGTCCTAGCACTTGATGCAGGTAACACACGGCCATAAATGTCGATAAGAACTGTCATGGTAATGAAAGGTGGGTATGGAGGAACGGTGAAGATGGATGTCATTTGGCATCTGTCAAAAAGTATCAGTATCCTGAGAAGAATGGGAAAAAAAATGGGGGAGAATATTTGCACAACCAAAAACCATAGGGTGAGTGTTAATGCAGTGATTATGAAAAATGCAATCCTAATTCAATTAGCCATCTTTGGAGCACTGGTTTTTGCTATAGCATAGGACACGATACACCAAGGTACAGAGGACCAAGGTAACATTAGTGTCTAATGCATGAGACAAACACGCCAGACAAGAAGGCTATCTCAATACCGCAAAGTCACGAAGGCCTTGCTTGGGTCCGGTATTAAGATAACCACAAGCACACAAGGATGTCCCAACACAACACGAGACCTCAGGGATCTCGGGGGGGGACTATGTGGGACAACCAAGAAAACACAATAAAATATCAAGATATGCCCCTATGTGGATTAATCAAAACACGCCATAATATGATGGATTATGGCAGTTTTGAGAAGTGATTATAGGGAGTTCAAATGATAAACAAAAGCCAAAAGCATCAAAAGATCATAATCAATTTCAAATGTCCTTTGCCATAGGATCAATGGGATGGATGGGCGTGATGAGGTCTGTTAGGAAGGATGCATCCTGTTGAGACCTATGATGGTGGACGCTAAGCAAGGAGATCGGTATGATGAGGGATATTTAGAATTGATTAGATGCGTTGGTACGAGTGGGTCTTGTTTGTTAAGAACTAGTAAGATAAGGGCATAGCCTAATGACACAACACAAGGGAGACAAGACACAACCTAAAGACCTAGGGGCTCGGGGGCTGATCAAAGATTAGCCTTGCCTACGTGAAAGCGCAGAGCCCTCGTAGTTCACGGAAAATGACCATGGATAAAGCGGAAAGGGGACAATGGTGAGCGATGATAGACATAAGACGTGACTGACAAATGCCCCGGGGGAGGATCGAATGACCAACCTTGTCTACGTGAAAGCGCAGGGGCAACGTAGTTCGATAGAAGGGCCATGGACAAAAGCGAGACGAGATGATGGAGGACCAAAACAAGGTTGATCCAAAAGTGCCCCGGGGGCAGATCGCTCGATCAGCCTTGCCTACGTAAGAGCGCAGGGGCAACGTAGTTCGACAAAAAGATGGAGACCGACACGATGGATGATCCCATATGATGACACGGACCGAAAGACGAAAGACATAAGCTCAAAGTGGGATACAAGGAAGCTCAGGATGAGGGATAGGTAAGGCGAGCCATCCAATGCTCAATCAACAAGTACCAAGTGGCCTAGGGTGATGTAGGGGGATGAAAGTGTGGATGACAACACTAGGATACAAGGTAGATAATGATTAAGCCCTCTATGGATGACGCCTGTTACCAGGTTTTCACCATCCATACTTATCCAAGGCGCCACCAAGAGGTGGTTTTCACCATAGGACGATTTTTTTTTGTCACTTTTTTTTTTTGATTTTTTGATTTTTTTGATTTTTTGATTTTTTGATAGGGTAGACCAAGTGGACTTTAAGTGTAGAACCCTTTTAGATGGAGAATATTGACAGGTTCATCGAGGGGATCCCCTTCTAGAGTAGTCAACCTATAAGCTCCAGATCCATATTTGGCAGTGATGATATATGGCCCTAACCAGTTGGCCTCAAATTTGCCTTTCTTGTCACGGTCTTGCTGAGTGCAGTGATTTTCCTTGAGCACAAGTTCACCAACCTGGAATTGCCTGGGGCGGACCTTTTTACTGTAATGACGTTTGAGACAATTCTGATATACTTGTAGATGATCATAGGCCCGTATTCTACGTTCATCGAGTAACTCTAGCTGTGCAAGCCGAGCGACATGAGCATCTTCTTTGCTGATGAGGTTCTTCAAAGAAATTCTCAATGAGGGGAGCTCGACTTCGATTGGAAAGACGGCTTCGGCTCCATATACTAACGAGTATGGGGTGGCGCCTGTAGGGGTGCGGATGGATGTGCGGTATGCCCAAAGGGCGGGATGAATGTGAAGGTGCCAATCTCGTCCAGTGCTATTGACCACCTTTTTGAGGATGCGAATGAGAGTTTTGTTGGTCACTTCCGCCTGACCGTTACCCTGAGGATAGTAAGGCGTTGACCAACGATGTTGGATATGGAAAGTATCGCATAGGTGCTTCATGGCTTGATTTTTAAATGGCTTTCCATTATCAGAAATGATGGTGGAGGGGATACCATATCTGCAAAGAATATGGTAGAGGATGAATTTAGAAATCTGAGTACCAGTGATTTGGGAGAGTAGCATTGCTTCCACCCATTTGGTGAAGTACTTAGTTGTAGTGATGATGAATGTATGGCCGTCGGATGATGGTGGGTGAATCTTGCCAATCAAGTCAAAACCCCATTGAGAGAACGGCCATGGTGCTAAGAGAGGCTGAAGATCTTGTGCCGGAGCGTGGACCAAATCCGCATGCTATTGACACGGAAGACATTTCTTTACAAATTCGCAAGCATCACATTCCATTGTAGGCCAGTAATATCTAGCCCATAGGATTCTTTTGGCTAAAGCCATACCATTTGAGTGAGCCCCACAAATACCACCATGTACTTCTGTTAGCACCGTTTGGGCTTCAGTCTCATTCAGACATCGCAGGAGGATTCCATCATACCCACGATGATAAAGCGTGTCACCAACGAGGATGTATCAGGATGAACGATGGATAAAGGATTTACGTTGGTTGTGTGTAAGTTCCGGGGATATGGTGTTTTCACGGAGGTAAGTATATATGTCTTGGTACCACGGGGAGGCAGGACCTACAACATCGCACACCATGTCAGTGTCAGGGACATCATACGCAGGGATTAACAGTTGTTCGACCAGAAACTCACACTCTGTCCGATCTTTGGGCATGTCAATCAAAGAGCCAATAGTGGCCATGGCGTCTGCTACTTTATTCTGCACACGACGGATTTGGTCGAACTGTATGGAGGCGAAATACTTCTTGAAGTCGTCCACCATGCGTTTATAGGGTAGTAGTTTGTCATCCTTTGTGAGGAATTCATCATTAACTTGTCTGATCACCAGCAAGGAATCCCCAAAGACTTTCAAATGTGTAATGTGCCACTGTTTTGCAATTCTAAGGCCGGCGAGAAGGGCTTCATATTCCGCCATATTGTTGGTGTAGGGAAATGCTATTCTGAAGGATTTTGGGATGTAGTCACCTTGAGGGGTGACTAATAGAATTCTTGCCCCAGATCCATTGTGAGTGTATGAGCCATCAAAGTATAACGTCCAAGTTGGTGCTTCTGTTACTGCGTAGATTCCTTCATCTGGGAATTTAGTGTCTATTGGGTAGGCGTCTACTAGTGGTGCTTCAACCAATTGATCAGCAATAACCTGTCCTTTAATAGCTTTGCGCTCTACATACTCAATGTCAAATTCACTTAGCAACATGACCCATTTGGCCATGCGGCCAGTCAAGGTGGTCCTAGACAACAGATATTTTAGAGGATCAATTTTAGCAATTAATTTGATTGGGTGACTGAGCATGTAATGGCGGAGTTTCTGTGTACTGAAGACTAGCGCAAGACATGCTTTTTCCATAGGAGAGTAATTTAATTCATAGCCAACTAGTGTTCTGCTGATGTAGTAGACTGCTCTTTCTTTGAGTGACTCATCATGCTGTGCCAATAATGCCCCCAGTGCGACCGAGGTAGCAGAGATATAAAGCAGGAGGGGTTTTCCTGGGATAGGCAGCATCAAAATTGGGGGATGAGCTAAATATTCTTTGATTTTATCAAAACCCATTTGACACTGTGCTGTCCATTGGAATGTGGAATCTTTCTTCAAAAGATGAGTAAAAGGTTGACATTTATCTGCAAGTTGGGCTATGAACTGTCGGATAGACCGCATCTTTCCCTAGAGGCTCCTTAACTGCTTTAGATTGCGTGGAGGCGGCATGTCTAGAATAGCCTTTACTTTGGCGGGATCAACTTCAATACCTCTGCGGGAGACTATGAAACCCAACAATTTCCCTGATGTGACACCAAAGACACACTTTTTTGGATTCAACCGCAACTTATAGTGCTCTAGTCGCTCAAATATCTTCTTCAGAATGGCCGGATGTTCTGCTCGTGTCCTGGACTTCCCTAATAGGTCATCAACATAGTCCTCCATGATGATATGAATAAGATCATGGAAGATAACCGTCATAGCTCTCTGATATGTTGCCCCTGTGTTTTTGAGACCGAAGGGCATAACGTTGTAGCAGAAGGTGCCCCAAGGAGTTGTGAAGGCAGTTTTTGCTGGTCTTGGTGCAATTCGGATCTGGTTATAACCGGAGAAGCCATCCATGAGGGACAACATCTCATGTCCTGCCGTTAAATCAACCAACATGTCAATATTAGGAAGAGGGAAATCATCTTTTGGGCAGGCTTTGTTGAGATCCCTAAAATCTGTGGACCGAATGTCACCATTTGGTTTAGCAACCGGCACTATGTTGGAGATCTATTCAGAGTAGTCAATAGGTCTGATAAAACCCGCGTCGAGTAACTTCTCCAACTCTTTCTTTACTAACAATGCAACTTGCGGATGCATCTTACGAAGTTTTTGCTTGACGGGTTTGGTGTCTGGACGAATATCTAAGTGATGAACCACTAAAGCAGGGTCTAAACCTGGCATGTCTGAATATGACCAGGAAAAATTGATGATGCCTTCTTGGAGTAGCTGCGCAAAGATTGGATATTCTTGTTCGGAGAGTGACTTGGCTACATAGGTGATCTTCGGATTTTCAGCAGTTCCCAAATTAACCTCTTGTGTTTCTTCAATCAGGATAGATGATCTGGCAGATAGCCGAGTTCCCATAAGGGGAAGATGAACATCTCCATCTTCCGGTGCCTCTTCGAGGTTTTCGCCTTCAGATGCGTCCTTTATTTTTACTTTTTCTAGGTCAGGAAGTGCCTCAGGGAGGTTTTCACTAGATGACCTCTTTTTATTTTTCTGATTTTTATTTTTGCGACTGGAGTGTTCATCCTCCCCCAATCCCATAAGGTTGACGTAGGTGTCCGTAGTCATACTGACAGGTGTGGTGTTGTGTAGGTCCCAGTCAATGAGTTCAGGGTGACGAAGGGATAGGCTGATGGTGCAAACAGATAGGCATTCGAACATGGAGGATAAATCAGTGTGATCGACATCATCGTATGCATGTATGATGGATTCCTCCTCGGGTATGTCTTCTAATGAGCCATCGTCCACAGTGATACTATTGGAAGTATTAGATGATGTTGCGGGACTCTTTTGCTTTCTGTCATATCCGATGCCCACATTTTTTGGTAGCAGAGACGTATCAATGGGTTGCAATCGCCCTTGTTCCTCTTTACCTAGGCCTCTACCTTGGTAGTTATGTTTTTCCACAAACTTTGTTGGCCAAGGATATTTTTCCTGAAAATATTTCTTTAGAGGAGTTTCTGGTTCGGGCTCTTCGCGGTAGACCCACTGACTTATGTCTTCTTCTGGCGCATCTGTTTTGATACTTGGAGATACAAAGGTGGTGGTAGGAATATTTTTGCCACGGAAGGTGACAGTCTTGTCCTCCTTTGGGGTAGCATGGGGAGGTTGACCATACTCATGTGGCGATGGTGGCATGGTGGCTACATTAAGAGCCGTATGCATCTCATACTCACCGCACCCTTTGTCAATGATCTGAACTTTTGTGACTGTAGGATCAGTGGAAGATGGAGCGGTGGCTATAGTGGATGATGGATTGGTGGTTATAGTGGATGATGGATTGGTGGTTATAGTGGATGATGGATTGGAGGATGATGGATTGGAGGATGATGGATGGGAGGCCCCCATCTCGACCCCAGGACAATAATGTAAGTGGGGGAAAGATGCTTCTAAAGCTTGACAATACTCAAATGGTTGGGGGTCGGCATAAATGGTGACCTCCTGTTCATTAACTGGGAATTTGAGGCATTGGTGGTGACCTCCTGTTCATTAACTGGGAATTTGAGGCATTGGTGGTATGTGGATGGAACAGCCTGCATAGCATGGAGCCATGGGCGGCCAAGGAGGAGATTATATGGTAAGTCCAGATCAAGGACATGGCAGGTAGTATATTGGAGCACAGGTCCCACTTGTATAGGAAGACTGATGATGCCTTCTGAATTTCTTTCTGCATTGTCATAAGCCTTGATTGTAATTATCTGGTTGCTTAGGTCCGCTTGAGAATACCCTATCTGTTTTATGAATTTCAAAGTACATAGATTAAGGGCAGAGCCATTATCTACCAAGACCCTTTTTATTTTATGACGGGCAATTATGACTTCGATATGTAGGGGGCGGTTGTGATTGATGCCAATGTTGGGCATATCATTTTGGCTGAAATGGAGGTGGTGAGACAAAGCCAAGTGTCCCACCAAAGCTTGGAATTGTGTGGGGTCGATGTCGTTTGGGACATGGGTTTCCTGCAAGGCTTTGTTGAGGATCTCTTGATGTATCGGGGAAGACCTAAGCAAATCCAAAATGGATATGTGAGCGGGGGTCTTCCTTAGGTGATCAAGAATGTTATTGAGATTGAGCGGGTTGGACGGGTGTGGAGGCTTACAGTCACAGCACATTGTGGGTCTTTGGCTTTAACATGGATCATGGATACTCGGGGTTCCACTTGCTCGATGTAATGAATAACACCTTCATAATTGAAGGGTACATTCTTGTAGGTCACATTATTGGTGCTGTTATTTTGGGGATGACTAGTGGAGGTGCTAGGACCTTGACTATGGTTGGGGAAGGCGTTTTGATAGATTTGCAGTTGAGCATTGGACGACGAAGGCTGACTGGGGTCAACCTTGATGTCTCCTCGATCAATGAGATCTTGGACATAATTTTTTAAACCCTGACACTTATTCAAGGAGTGTCCCTTGATTTTATGAAAGTCACAATACTCATTGTCTTTAAACCATGCCGGCTGGGGTTTGGACTCATCGAATGGTTTGGTGACAGGATATGTGATGGGATAATTGATTTGTAACAATTTATTGAAAACAACACTCAAGGGTTCACCCAATTGGGTGTATTGACGTTTGGTGTTCCCCTGATTTCTTTGGTTTGACTGTTGAGGGGGATGAGGTGCCCCCTGCGGTACTGATATGGCGTTGGGTACAGACTGTTGTTGCCCTTGGGATGCATTAGCCACTTGGACATGTTTGGTGTCTGTCACTCCATCATTCACTGCATTTTTGTTTTTGTTCCAAAATCATGATTTATCTCCGAATGACCGTTCTTTGTCATGACTGTGTATTTTAATGTGTCCTTTGGCGATAAGGGCACGTTCAAGGATAGGTCCCTTTTCCACTATCTCAATGAAAGTGGTGACACAGTGTAGTCTAAAATTGTGGGCCATGTCGGGATGTGAATTTTCCACAAAAAGAGTGACCATGTCTTTTTCTTTCAAAGGATGTTTCATTCGGCTGGCTAATGCACGCCACCGTTGGAGGTAGCTGGTAAAGGTTTCTCCATCCCGTTGCTTCTCTTTCAAGAGATCTAAGGTGTTAGTATCCTTCCGCAAATTGAAGGAGAAGTAGGAGACAAATTGTTCTGATAACTCTGCAAAAGTTTTTATAGACCCATTTTCAAGAGTCATAAACCAATCTAGAGCGTGGCTCGCTAGACTTCTTGGGAACAGATGTAAGAGATAGTTATCATTATACATGACTTCTTGACATTGTGCATAAAACTCTTGCAAGTGGGCCTTAGGGTCTTTGTCTTCCTTGTACTTGTCAAATTTTGGGATCTCGAAGTGTGTAGGGAATGGGATCAATGAGATGGATGGATCGAATGGATATGGGCATATATCTTCAAATTTAAAGGATTGTTTTGTGCCCCCTACTTGAAGGTCCCTAAGGGCAGCCTTGATTTCTAACAAGTCTGAACTAGCTGGTGGTGGGTTGGGGGGATATGGATGATAGAAAGATGAAGGATCTTGTTGAAAGGGGGTTGGATTGTTAAAATGTGGGTTTGGTTGATTGGACGATGACATGACTTGATGATAAGGTAGGGGGTTTTGTTGGTATGGGGGTTGTTGTTGTGGGACATAATATGAATTTGTTTGGTGAAGGTGTGGGATAGGTTGTTGAGGGACTTGGATGGGACGTTGTGTGTTGGCCTGTTGGTATTGAAGATATTGTTGTGATTGTTGGGAGGTTGCATAAAATGGTTGTTGATGAAATTGTTGTTGATTATGGTGGTAGTAGTGTTGTGGAGGTTGTTGTTGCGGCATCGAGTGTTGTATGGATTGAGGTGGGATATTATGTTGTGGTTGGACCTTTGGACGCAAAAGGGATGCAAGAAAGGGAGATATGGTTTGGGTAGGCGGTTGAGATGGGTTGCCTTGTGATTGGTAGGATGGTTGTTGTGAAGCGGTCAAAGTATTGGGTATAGGTTGTTGCGGATGAGACGGCGGGGGTTGTGTGGGCACACTTTGTAAAGGAGGTTGTTGGGTTCCGCTCGGAATGTTCAATTGGGGTGCGCCTTGTGGTGGTATTTGAGGCGGGATAGTAGATTGGGGAACCTATTGAGGTGGTGTGTTGGTGGTCCCAGGAGGAGGAAGCGATGTAGCAAAGGAAGTACCCCCAATGTTAACTGTTGGCGGGTTCAAAGGAGGGGGTGCGGTTAATGTTAATGGCGGAGGTTGCGGAATGTTTTGTGGCATGCCATAGACGAAAGGATTATTGGGATCAGGCACCTGGGATCCACCTATAGCTGAGGTCGAAGCATGTGGGGGATAATTAACCTGATAAAGGACGGCATTGCCAAATTCAGGTTGATAACCTGATAAAGGACGGCATTGCCAAATTCAGGTTGATGCCAACCCTCAATTGGAGGAACATTAGAAAAGTATGAACCTTCGGGTGCATTTTGGGACCCTTGGAGTACGTGAGATGGGGGACCCTTATATTTGGGCAAGTCAACATTGGAGGGGGGTTTAACACCCTTCTCAATCAAGTGGGCCAAGATTTCTTCCCCATGCTTTGCAAGTAAACGGTCGGTCATTTGCACATTGGTAGGATTGCTAAAATGTTCCTCAAGTGTGAGTTCAGGTTGGTTAACCATGCTCTCTTCTCCATGTGGCGAGTTATTCTGATTCTCAGTGTTGGAGTGTGATGAAGTACCATTGTGAGGGTCATGTAAGATGTTGGTACCCTTGTTGGGATCTGATGAGGTGTTGTTGAGATCTTGGGATTGTTGGATTGGGCATTTTGAGCTTGAAGGTCGGCCATCTTCTTTGCTTGTGAACAGGTCTGAACGGGCATGCAAATGCTAGATGAGTAGGTTAATGCCTTTGTCAAATGATTTGATTGTGATGGAGTGTGGATTGGATCTAATTGGACTTCGATCAATTAGATTGGATTTGATTGGATTAGATTTGGATTGGATTGGCTTGGATTTGATTTGGATTGGATTGGATTGATTTGGATTGGATTGGATTGGATTGGATTGGATTGGATTGGACTTGATTTGGATTGGATTTGGATTGGATTGGGTTTAATTGGACTTGATTGGATTAGATTGGATTGGATTGGATTTGATTGAACTTGATTTGGATTGGATTGAATTTGATTTGGATTGGATTGGATTGGATTGGACTTGATTGGATTAGATTGTATTGGACTTGATTTGGATTGGATTTGATTTGGATTGGATTGGATTGGATTTGATTTGGATTGGACTTGGATTGGATTGGATTTGATTGGACTTGATTGGATTAGATTGGATTGGATTTGGATTTGAATTATGACAGGTGTGAGGGAAAGACCTTAAGCTTGATCACGTGAGATTACCCTTAGTAACCTTAGAGCTTTGATTGATTAATAGGATGATTACGGCACCGAATCCACCTTAAGCTAGGAATGGATTGATTGGGCCGAGGATGATAACTTGCAACACCGAATTCACCTCAAGATGGAGGCGAATTGATTGGGTTTGAAGTTAAAGACTAATAATCAAGTTCAAGCGCTATGGTCAATTTAGGTAACCACTTAGTAATACAAGGTTAGGATGGTTTGGCTATGGGTGGTGCTTGGAGAGGCAAATGGTAAGAAATGATTGGTGGATTAGGAAGAAATTAGAATGAATAGGGAGTTAAGGATAATCATGGAGAATGTATGGGGATTTAGAATGGTTGAACGAAAGTTTGGAATAATGAGATGGAGGTTTAAAAGGGATAAATGGAGATTTTTGAAGGTTTAAAGTGACGAAACGAATGCTTGGGATGATGAGGTAATGGTTGGGAATGGTGAAATGAAGATCTAAAGGCCAAGTGAATCCAAATGGAGGGAATTTCGAGTGTTCAGGAGGGCGTAATTGCACCTTTGTAGCAAAACAGGGGCGTAATTGCACTTCTGCAGCAAAAACAGGGGCGTAATTGCACTTCTGCAGCAAAAACAGGGGCGTAATTGCACTTCTGCAGAAAAAACAGGGGCGTAATTGCACTTCTGCAGCAAAAACAGGGGCGTAATTGCACTTTTGCAGCAAAAAAAGGGGCGTAATTGCACTTCTGCAGCAAAAATAGGGGCATAATTGCACTTCTGCAGTGGACCAGAGGCTTGGTTTGATGCAAATGGCTATGGCAAGGACTTTAAAATGATAATGATAAGGCCAAATTGTTAAGAATTCACTAGTTTTTTCACAAGAAAACACTCTCAAACAAATACAACCCTATAATTAGTGTTAAGGGTATGGCCAAAGTGGTCTTAATCTAGGATGCACAAGGTATCTAGGGAGTCCTCGATATACTCTCAGTACGTGAGGCACAACCATGAACACCAGCCCGTCACAAGCGTGAGTCGGGAACCCCAGCGAGATACTGAAGGGCTCGGACCAACTCTTCATGTCTATCTAGGTATCACCCTAGCTTCGACGCTCCGCCAATTACGACGTGACTGGATTGGGGTACAGCTTTCGCTCTCCCCCCTTTGTATACCCCGCCGGTACGCGTGGTTGGAATCGTCCCTTGGGGTGATGAAATCCCCAAGCAGGTCCCACTATGAAGAAAGCAATAACCGCTTCCAACTACTCCCCAGGCTCACACGAAGTGCAAGGGGAAAGCAGAAACAAGCTACTACTCCCTTAGGGTAACACAAAGAGACAAAACAACAAGCAGCAAATATTACTCCTCCTAATTAAGCTATGTTCTTAGAAAACAGCAAGGATAATTTTAAAGAAAATGGAGCAAACAGATAGCCCTGCAAGCAAATGTTAGATATTTTATCCCGCTTTCTCCATCAACTTCACAAGAATATGCTGCAAAAGGTTAGCACAAAACACATGTATCCTTGCAAGAACAATGTTAATAAGGAAAACAACAACTGAATCTGAAATCAGAACACCAATTTTACCTTCCAGGGGGGCGCAGTCGCCTTTCTGTAGCCAAAACAGGGGCGTAGCCGCCCTTATGCAGCAAAATAGGGGCGTAGCCGCCCTTCTACAGCAAAAATGGGGCGTGGCCGCCCTTCTGTGAAAAATGGGGCGTATCCGCCCTGGGGCGTGGCCGCCCTTTTGTGAAAAATGGGGTGTATCTGCCCTGGGGCGTGGCCGCCCTTTTGTGAAAAATGGGGCGTATCTGCCCTAGGGCGTGGCTGCCCTTTTGTGAAAAAGTGGGGCGTAGCCGCCCCTCTGCGGAAAAAGTGGGGCGTAGCCACCCCTCTACGGAAAAAGTGGGTGTAGCCGCCCCTCTGCGATGCGTTCCTACAAAAACTTAAACAACAGAAAACGTAAAATATGGGAGCCCGTTTGTGGGTCCCACCGGGCGTGCCAGAAATGTATACCCTTGATATTATGCTATTTTAAATGAGAAAAACAACTAAAAACTATGAAAAACAAAATATCAAGGACACCTCAAGATTAGCCAAAAGAGAGTGATAAAACAATGAGAAGAGTAGATAATGTAAGACAAATAGTTTACCTTCCCCTTGTTGCTGATACTCCTTTGATTGGTCCTTACTTGGATTGGTTGTGTGCTCCTTGATGGCTCTATTGAAGATCACTATTATGTGCTTGGATGTAAAATGCAAATGGATGATATTGCAAATAGGTTGAGTGCACAAAGTGGCAGCATGTAGTTGCAAATTGACTAAGTGTTGAGAAGGAAAATTGGCAGCATAAGGTTATGAAAATCAAAAAGTGTTCTAAAAATGCCCTTGAGGAGGGGGTATTTATAGAGGAACTTGAATTCTCTAGAGAATTCAAGGGTCAAGATTGATCCAACAAAATCAAGATGAAGGGCTATGGTGGGTTGAGATCCCACAAGCCCTCACATCTTGACATGTGGAGGGTGAAGTGGACAAGAGGATATGAGGTGGAAATGAGTTGTCAAGAGGGTACATGAGGTGGAAAAGGACATGCACCTTGGGGGATGAGAGGATTTCCACAAAAAATGATTTCTTGTCCCCAAGTGGGAGTGAAAGGGACTTTTGAGGAATTTTAGAATTCCTCAAAAATCTACATGGGAAAAGGAAAGGTGGTTGGGGAAATAAAGGTGGTTGGGGAAATAATAGATAACTTATTTAAATTTTTATGTCAACTTTCCTAACTTTGATTTTTCTAAAAAAAAATCCACTTAAGGGCATATTTTTTCCATGATGATCCTACACATACCCTAATTAGATGCAACCCTTATTCACCAAAAAGATCAATTGTCATCTTCAAGCTTGTACAAAATCTTTCTAAAAAAATTCCAAGCATGTATCACACTACAACATGTCGAATGGGCTTAAGATAGGTCACTCATACATCTGCACAACAATATTAATCCATTGCAACATCAACAATACATTAGGTTAGCCAGAGATAGACCTAATAGAAAAATGTAACATAGTAATTCCAACTTGTCATATGAGCACCTGTGCACATGAGATTTTGAACATAAAACCTTCCAACATCCAAAAACCATTTCCCAAAACCACAAGCAACAATAATCATTAGCAGAGGATTGTGGACCAAAATACAAGAGGATAATAACTACATACTGGTTCAAAATACTGGATCAAGCTAGACTTAAACTTGCATTGCAACACATATAACATGGTGACATCAATTCATGACAACACAAAATTTGTATAATAAGATCTTCTTCTTCATTCTTCCAACAATTTGGACTTGTGAGTATTCTCTATTTCAATTTGCATGCATGTAGAGACTATGGAGATCACACATGATATTATTGGGTGCCCATGATAGATTTTTATAAACATGAGCAATTTTTATGTATTCATAAGGAGAGTAAAATTTTATTGCAGGATTATGTTGTTGGATTTTCTCTAGAAGAGAAAAATGTAATCTACATGTTAAGGTTGTGAGCCTGCAAGTGTAAAGACAATTCTAACAAGAGAATAAAATATGTTATTGTATTGCAACTGCTTTAGTGCTGATAATACAATCGTTTGATGCTTTGGAGTGTGGGTTTTTCTACCATAAATTTTTTTACTTGTGTATGATGAGACCATAAATTGTCTCATATTTTATCAAAGAAAATCATCTATTTCTTCTTAATGCATTAGTGTTAAAGTGGATTTGAGTAATAATTGAAAGTTCTTTAGCTTGTTTAAAATAGAATATAAAGTAAATGTTTGATTTATTTTTATTAATTAAATGTGATCCAAATTTCCTCTAATATGTCTCCATGAATTTTTTAAGATGATATAATGTAGATAAATGAGTTATAAAAAAACTCATGGTAAGAAGGAGCTTCATAAACACTTGCAGTAGAGAGCTCTAGTCACTTGAAGTAGTTAACTCCTAAAAGATTTAGAAAGCTTTGAAGAAATAATGAGAAGATAGAGAAGACTCCCAACACACTCCTACATTCTCTAAATTAATGGGATGATTATTTGTTTCATGTTGAGCTTTAAGATCTCTCACAGTTATTAAATTTCATGCTTCCTTCTTCCAACTGAAGATAACTCAAGTTACTACATCAATAAAATGTTGTTACATGATTATAGCATGCTATTCATGCTAAGGATAAATGATTTAGTCAACTAAACTAAATAATAATCCCTTCATTCATGTGGAGAACTGAAGGTTTTGTAAAAATCAAGCACCCAAAAATTTTGACAAATGCAGTCTTAGTAAAATAGGGATATCTCCCTCATTTCTCAAAAAAAAAATTAAAATTAAAATGATCTGGAAAGCATATTTGAAGGGATAAAAACCATTTTGAGAAATTTGCATCATTTGTAGGAGGGAAGGAGAAGTACATGTCAAAAAATGATAGAGGCAAAAGTAGCATGATGGAGGACAACAACTTCAATTTTCTTAAAGTTTTGTAAATGAACCCTCAAAAATAGGATCTTGGATCCACATTCTTAGTGGATTGGTTGGATAGATATAGAATATGAATTCTATAAATACAATGCAATCATTTGATCAAAAGGAGGGGATTAGAAAGGCTTGTTTCAACCTATGGAAATAGGATAGATCTAGTTTCATTTTCCAACAATGTAATTCTAGATTTCTAGATTAAATTCGAATCCAAGAAAGATTTTCATTTCCAAAAAATTGTGAAGTAGTTTAGTTTTTTCAATTCATGTTATTGCTCCTTAGATTAGTTCCCTTTCATTCAAATATGATTTATTTCTGCAAGTAGAATAGATTGTCAAGCAAGTTTTCTACTTTCTCTCTTGCTGACAGCCATGGACACTGGCTTGGATTGATAAATTAAATGATGAAGATTGCAATGACCCCATTAGTTTATATCATGATATTTTCTTTCTCTTTTTTTTTCTTCTTTCTCATCCTTGAAATGCTAATGTACATGTCATTATGCTATTGAAATTTTCCTAGATCTACAAACTACATTATCTTTTCTCTAAGGGTTAATGTGACAGAAATTAAACTATTTATGTATCTACTTTAAGGCATAGTAGTCTATTATTATATCATGAGAAACATAAGATATTGAAAGTGCATACTATTTCTCAAAAGTCTTTCTAAGTTTGTCATTTCCTTTCACTAATAGCATGCCCCATTTAAAAATTATGTCTTGTCCTCAAGACATGTTACTTAGTTGCTTGGGAGAATATACTTATATATGGTATTCAATTGTACCAATGAAATATTTCATTGATGTTTTTCTTGCTAGATTAATTTAATGTATCCTTGTGTGTTTATATGTGTAGATTCTACCTCCACAAGATTCTAAGGTGTCTAAATTTACTGTGTTGTAGTTATTTCCTCTCTTATCACTCCACACAAGTGTGCTAGCTTGATGCTAATGGTTTCCCTTAGTTGCTTCACTTGCATCTTTATCTTTTCCATTTTCTCTTGGAACTACTACAATTGGATGTGTGTTTTCTCTATTTGTAATATGATTGATCCATCCATGTCTTTTAATGGATCATAAGAGGATGTGGCTTGTATTATTTGGGCCTCTAGTTGTATGATTTGATCCTTTAATTTCTTGTTGAGGTTAGGCCATGAGAGACAAAATTTATATAATTTAGATTCTATTAGTCTTCCTTCTATGTCTCTTTATCTATTTCTCTAGTTGTGAATGGGCTATTGTGCATCTTTTTGTAGACTCCTCTATGTATTTTTTCAAAAAAAATTGATGAGCTTATTTCCTTATTTTTTCCTTTTGTGCTTGTAGGTCTTATTGTAGACCATATACTGATTGTTTAAGTTGTTTTGGTAGGGGAAGGTAATTGTCCCTTTGTATGTGTGGAATTGAAATTTGTAATGTTTGCACCATGCCTTATAGTTGTTCTACATTATCTATATGTTGTTGAAGTATTTCTTCTCTTGCACTAGCATGAAAATATCCCCTAGTCGAATTTATGAGAGTGGGGAGATGTTTTCTAGATTCACTTGTGATCCCATAACCAATAACTAGATTATTTTTGGTGTAGGTTTTGGTTGTAATTATTGTTGTTGTACCAAGAGATCCTTGATTGACTAGATGGGAGAAATCAATGTAGATGTTCTTTAATTATTTTTTCTTGTTCCTCATCCCCTCTTTCACATGGTTGTCTATTTTTTGGAGAAGGTGTTGGTTGTTTCTTTTATTTTTCCTCTTCTAATATGGAATCTAGAGTGTCTATTTTTATTTTTGTGGTTTCCTCTTATAACTTAGCAATTTCCTCTTGTTGTCCTCCCATTAGGGTTTCTACTTCTTTCTTTGTGTAGGGCTCTTATCCTTGAGCTCATGTGAGCTGCTCCTTTTTTCCTATAGTAAGATTAAACCCTACCTATATAATGTGTTAGCTCTCAAAAATACAGGTGGAATACCTCAAGAGGCTACCAATCTCTTGGTACATTTTAGGGTAATAGACAAGGTCAAATGAATTGAACCTTCTACTCTTTAGGTGCTGCTAAACCTAGGCGGGTATACCTATACGAATGAAGTAGACTTAGTGTGCTTATTTCTCTTGAAATGTTTTGTCCACAATGGCAGATGGGAGTGAACAAATGAAATCAAGTCTGGTATAAATCATATAGCAATACTTAAAGCTAAATCCTAATATGTTCAGTTAATAGATGTGAGAAATATGAATGAATCTAAATGGTGAAAAGCGCAGAGACCAGTGCCTTATTGGGTATGTAGAGTCAAATGAAATAGAAATGGGCAACTTGTCCTAGAAAAAACTCAAATTGTTTGGCATATGTTTTGTTTATAACTTGTATAAACATGCAAGACTGTGACTACTAAGCTCTTCTTTAATAATCCATATGAATTTCCCTGATTACTATTATCAACCAAAAGGATTTAATATTTTCTTGAAAGAACCAATCAATTAACCACACAGATAAAGCAAATGTGCATTGATAAATTGAATATAAACTTGTTATATCAATTTAAACAACTAGAAAGCATCAATCTTGGAGACAGCTTAATAATACTTTCAATAAATTCAACAAACAATTGACACTAGAAATGAACTACCACATCAACTGATTTTCATTGAAATCTCCATTTTGAAATCATGCATCATAGTCTTTGTTTCATGGAAATTCTATTCCTATCCTACTTACTAATCTATCTCTAATCTAATCTGATGATCTTTTTACAATTGCAAATGGATATTATATATCTGCATCTGAAGAGACACATCACTTCGCGTAACCAAATGTTGGCCAATAGTTTTCAAGCCTCAATTAATCATCTCTAAGACATCCCATAGTTATGATGAAGTACAAAGTCCTATCGCCAGATATCCCTTTGATCATTTTGTTTCACTGTGACCCATGGAGTCAGGGAGATGTCTCAGAGATCACCTTGTATCTCACCGATATGTGTTCTTTTATCTCATGTGTGTTGCTAAGACAATTCATAATCGGGGAGGGGTCCCATAGAATTCTTTGAGTCTTACCGAAACACCCTGTGATACATTCATTTCGTTGAGACATATGGGATTTCTCGCCGATGAGATGACATATCAGTGTGACATAAGAGTCGATGAGACCGTAGGCATTCACCAAGACTTCATTTCGATACCGCTTAGCTTGGCCGATAAGCCTCCTCATGCATTGGTCGGTGAGACATGACCCATTCGGTGAGACTACATAGCGAATACAAGTTGTTTGGACAAAGTGTGTTATCGAGCTCTAGTCGGTAAGACAAGGTGAGTTCACCAAGATCCCATTCTGACGATGACTTTCACACTGATGGGGATCCTTATGTCGCCGAAACAATGAAAATGTCCTACCGAAAGGTGCTTGTAGGTAAATCTTGATCACTGTGACATCCCTGAGGTCTTTTTGATAGGAAACAACAAATGTATATAAGAAAAAATACACAATGGGTTGGGGAGACCTTGATGCCGATAGGAACTATAATGTGAAATATTCAAACTTAGATGATTTTATGGGACAAATATAGGAAAAATGTGAGTAGAATGTTATGACGAAAGGCCCTATGCATATGATGAGGACTCATTTGGAAACTTAGGGGTATGAAAAAATTGTGAAATTATTCAAAATTTTACAGTTCTAACATAATGTATTTTTCTCTTATTTCCTCTTCCTCTTTTAGGGATTTAGCCCTTTTCTCTCAAATTGTGGTAATTATTGGTTGTGGGAAGACCTTGATCACCTCCTCTAAAATTTTATCAAATTTCTTTATGTATAGTATTAGGCTTAGTATTATCCTATCCATATTACTTATGTTTGCATCTCCATACATGGATAGGACATGTGAAAGAATATTGTGATAGATTATGGCATTTTTATTCCACATAATATTGATTGGTGGTTGTGGTTTCTCTACTACCTCTAGTTGTTGTATTTCAACTGTGTGTTCCTTATTTTTGTTCTTTTATGGAGGCTTCTATATCCATTGTATCTCTTCTTCCTCCTCTTCCTTGGAAGTTTGAATTATCTTCTTTTTACCACCGGTTTAACCCTTGCTTTGTGAATATTCTTCTTTGCACTCATTTGTATGAGATTTTATGATATCTCTTGAACCTTTGATGTGGTTACCATATTTGATGAAGATTTGGGACCCTCTGATTGTCTACTTGTAGTCCCATGTAATCTCCTAGACCTTCTAGTAGATGATGTGTGGGTTTTTGGAGCTAGTGTAGAAGAGGATGGTTGTGTTGGTTGCTTTGGTGAGATGTTGTAATATGTCAACCGTTCATTGAAGTATTTTTTTCTAATTTTTCACTTTACAAGTAAATAAACTATGTAACTTAACCATTTCCATAATTTTTTTCTTTATTTTATAGAGAACAAATGAACATAGATGTCATAAAAATAATAAAAAATGATTTCATTCCAATATAACAATTCCTCAAATTGCAATATTTCAAAGAATGTCTACAAAGTACATACATAGTTCAACCAAGCTTCAAAGCAATAGATATAGATAGTCCAGGAACCTCCTTTCAAATCTTGGTCTTCTTTTCCCCTACTAAGGAGGAGAATCATCACTCAAGTGATTTTCTACCAACCATAGACTCATATGCAATCCCCCACACATCTACCATTTGACAGATGGCCCTACCCTTCGATGAAGAGATTGGTAGAGTAACCTTGTAATGATGACCAATTTGAGCTTAGTGTTGTGTCCTACATGACTAGAACTTGTAAACCCACAATCTAGGACTAGCATGCAAAGAAATGGATCATGGTGAATTGGTAGTGGAGCCAAAGGAAATCACACTATTTTGGCCAAAGTTTTCTCACCTAGTACTTTGAGTGATATTCATCCTACTCACATACGCTACTCTAGCTTGATTTGATGTAAGGCCACTATATTCAATGCATAGGTTTTTCCTTCAATCAATAGTCTTTAACCCTAGAGACAACCTATTCCCTTTTCCCATAACTTAATGGTATATCTACTCAAAAAGCATAAATATGAGTAATCCTCCCTTCAAAGGATAATCAAACCCTAGCTGTAACTTTATAAGATATCTAATTATAGAGAAGGAGGATTTTCTACTCATAAGTCTCTTTAATATCAAGAGATTCCCAAGGGGAAAACATCCCTAAACTACCTCAAGGAACAATGCGAAAGCTTTAGAATCAGAAAGAGTAGGCCGCAAAGGTTTTTTGGACAAACTAATGAGTTCTTGGCCAAAGGATGGTAGTGTAGATCAAGGATGAGAACACGGGGCACTAGAGTCCTAGAGGCATGCTAACATCTTGTATAGACCAAAAAATGAGTCTATCACAAAAAAATACAAAGTGACTACTAACAATCAAATTACTAAGAACTTCCATAATGTGGGAAATTAGCAAGAAATAATAGAATTGAGAATAAAGTAAAGTAAATGATAAAGTGAGAATAAGAGATAGAAACTTCTCACAACAACTCAACTAATGAATCCCCCAACACATGAATATCTTTGATACCTACATGCATAAGATCTGGAGAAAATGTTGGGGCTATATAGGGGTTTTCCTTAGTAAAACCCCCATTTTGGTGTTCCCATCCTAACAAATAGCCAAATAGAGAGAGAAAGATATAGGAATGTAATGAATACAAGAGTGATAAAAGCAATCCTCGCTTGAGGAGGAGAACTTGTATCATAAAATATAGGTGTAAATGTAATCCTCACTCGAGGAGGAGAACTAGTATCATGAAATATATATGCAATAGATAGGGGATGTGTGAAACCCCAAGATGCTTGCAAGCACAAGAGAAATGAGGTATTAGTTGCAAGAGCCAAGAGAGTTGCAAAGGGTGTTGTAAGAACTTGAGAGCTTGAAGCTATTGTAACAAGCAAGAGGTCTATGCAAGAAAGATAGAAAGAGAAGGATGAAAGAATGTACAAAGTAGAATCCAAGAAGGAGAAGAAGACTAAATGAGTTGAAAAGATAGATTTAAAAGAGGGAAAAGAAATTTCTCGAGCAGTTACCAAGCGTCTTGGGCTGTTAACATTGAAAAAACTTGCTAACAAGTGGCAAACATGCTCAGAAACAACTGTTTGAAAGTTGAAATGTCATAGGATGCTAGTGTAGTGCACAAAAATCCACATAGCATGCTAGTGTCTAGGCACATCACACTACAAAATGATGAGAATGGGAAAAGTGCAAGGTTTGATGCAAAGTTGACGTGTGAGCGTAGCTATTAAAAATGGGTTCTAAGCATCTTGAGAGAGGAAAAGGTTGATTCAAGGGATAAAATGAGCCTACACAAATGCTATGGGAATGGACACTAAAGTAGATGCAAGAATGTATGTGAAATTGCAAGGGGTGCAATTTTATGACATTACATTTTCCCCCCACTTTAATGAGCATATGAATCTACACTAATATGTACCCTAGAGGAAATATACTAAAGATAAATAACATCATGATGCCAAAAGGACATTGTAGAGGAAGCAGATAACTCTTCAAACCAAAGAAGCATGGCCCCAAGCTGAAGACCTACAAAACAAATGCATTAGACAAGAAAAACCTACACAAGACAACAAGGCTAGAACATAAAAATCCATTACATCACACGATTAGAACATATAAAGACACATAGACACAAGCACATAAAAAATAAAGGATTTGACTCAGTAAAGTGAAAGAGAACTTGATGTAAAAGGTTGTTTCAGTACTATGTGTCATATCCAAATTAAGAAATAAAAAATAGAAGAATTATGAGATGTAGAGAAGAATTTAAGGATTGATCGCTTCAAGAGACGAATGCAGCCAAAAGTTAGGGAAGTAACCAATGTTGATGAGAGAAAGAGGATATACTCAACATGAGGAAGATGCAGATCTTTGATTCACTATACACAATTGAGAAGAAAAATAATTTAAGAGAAAGATGGGGAAGCTAGAAAGCAATGAAAATTCAAAGAGAAATGGCTTCACAAGTCCTCAAACTTAAGGAGAGTTGAAAAAATGTACCATAGATCCACAAACCTATGGAAGGTGAACAAAAGGATCTATAGGTACTCTCTCCTACAAAGTTGAACAAACTATACTAGCTGACCAACAGTGAACAAATCCTATAGGATGAAAGTGCTTCATAAGTCCTTAGACTTGCAAAGAAGGTTCCCTAGGTGCTCTCTCTTGAGGGAAGCACAATGTACGAGACTCCAAAAAGTCAAATTTGAAAGTAGCTTCATAGGTACACCTACAAAGCAACATGTTAATCCATAGATAGAACATGTTAGAAGAATAAAATCCACACAAGAAAGCAAGAAGACAGTTAGACAAAAAATCCATAAATTTAAAGCTTTCAAAGAGGTCCCTCGGGAACCCTTCAAAAGAAAATGGGTCCACTCAAGAGATGCACTATTTGAACAGCAAGATCTAGTCAAGACGTTCCCAACCTAGATTCCATAGAATTCATTTGAGATAATAAGCCTTCAAAGGGGGTCCCTTGAGAACCCATTCAAAATAAAAGGGGTCCACTCAAGGGATGATTCATTTGAAAGACATAGAGAAGAGAGGGGCTCCTTAAGAAGGATGCACATCTCCAAAACAAGCTATCACTGCCCCCAACATACAAGGGAGGAGAACCATGCAAAACTCAATATCAGTTGTAATTTAAAGAGGAGGCATGCGCATCAACAAATAAATGAGTGATGGTAACTAAATCAATAATTTGTTGTCTTTTACCCTTCAAGGCCTTACATTCACTAGTGGAATGGCTAGACACTTGATGGTATGCATAGAAAGAATGTTTTGTTTCATCATACTTATGAAATTTATTTTGTGTAGGAGGAGGAAGAGTAATTAAGTGGGCTTTAAGAAGCCTCAGGAAAATATGCTCTTTCTTAGAAGACAAGGGAGGATGAATTGATCCAAGGGAACAAGGTCCAATAGAAACCATGTCATCATTCAACCGTAGTTTTCATTTAGATTGTTCATTCAAGAAACCAAGCCCCAAATTAAGCTTACGAGGTGGACATTCTATAGGGACTTGAATGCCTTGTTCATTATGCTCACAACCTTTACGCCCGTAGCCAAATTTAGATACAATCTTAAAGCTAGGGTCGTAACCTATTTGTAAATATTGAGGAGGATCTTCATAGAGAGCATCATTCCAACAATGGGGATCACACTCTTCTATGGGATCACCACCAACCTCCTCAATAGGACTACCAACATTATCCACTTTAATAGAAGTGTGATCATCTACCTTAGAAGGAGGAGGATCAACATTAAGGACATTACAACTATTTCTCACATTATCTTATGATACAGAAGAATAATAATCTTTCATAGTGGGTGTGGATGATGTTATCGAAAGGACTAAGTGGATTGGGTCAAATTTACATTCTCCATTGAAGGATTTCATAAATTCTAGAGAACCCCAATCATCACCAAGACATGCATTATTTTGAGAAGTAGAAGGAGCAAAATTAGGATTTCCTACTTCAAAAGGATCTTCTTCAGGTGCATTTATCTCAAGATTATCCTTTGTAGTAGGTACTGCTAGAGTAAACATTGACACATTGGAAGACACTAAAGGAATAAGAGTAGGCATAACCAAAACCTAACTAGTAGCTACAATCTCACATAAGTGCATAGCCTCAGGTTCTGCCTTGACTATTGTTACTCAATTATTGTAAATGAACTTAATATATTTATGTAAGGTAGACAGGACTAGACCCATAGCGTGAATCCATGATCTACCAAGAAGAAGGTTTATGGTAATTTTTCTGGCATAACATATACAAGGGTGGGTATGATAATGGGTCCCAACCTCAAAGGCAAGACTATCATTCCTAGAGATTGTCAAACAACATTATCATACCAATAAATTCCAATAGAAGAAGCATTAAGAGAACATGAATCAATATTATTCTTAGGCAATAGATCAATATTGCATACATTGAGTGTCAAACCATCATCAACAAGAGTAAATCTAATGCCAATGTTGTTAATGTTGACTATAATCATTAGAGGGTCCACTTGCTTTTGCACATCTAGGGTTAGAAGTTCCTATGGATAGAAAATGATATTCGACGAATCTACACAAATACAAGCCATCAACGCATTAACATCCATAGCCCTAGCAAAGGAAAGCAAGAGGATCTTTTGCAAGGCTTCCTAAAGCATACCTTGATAAACCAGAGCAGACTGAAGCAATTCCCATATTGAGATCTTAGTCGAAGTAACTTGAAGTTGCTCAACAAGATCATAATTACCAAGTGCTTTAATCATAGGTTTAGGTGTACGGAAGGCTTGGTTGAGAAGGTGGTAAAGAATTAGGTTGATTAAAATTTTGTTTATTCCTTTTATTATTATAAGTATGGGCTACTTCTCTATAAGAGGGAGCTTTAGAAATATCAAGAGAATCATTATCAAATGGGACACCGTCAATAGAAAAGCCTTTTAAGAGAAAGGATCACTAGAGTAAGATAAATGACTAGTCTCTTAGGCCATTGAGGAGTAGTAGAGACATATATTACATTTACAGAATCATCACAACTAGTGGAATAACTATTTGAAGAAATATTCTCAACATTGATCTAGGGAGGATAAAATGTGGAAGGAGATTCATCATTTGCTAATGCATCATCTCTACAAGAGAGTGCATTGGAAATGAGAATATATTCATCATTCACTAATGCATCATCTCTAGAAGAGAGTGCATTGGAATGAAGAGAAGGTAGAGTAACATTAAGAAAGGTATTAATGATTTCATCTTCTTGTGTCAAAATATCCTTAGAAGGAATCTCAAGAGAGGGATCAACAAAGAATAATAAGAAAGGAGACAACAACTTGCTTTCACATGCATGTAAGAGAACTTCTTGAAGCCTTTTAACAAAACTAGAAAGAGATAGAAGGAAAAAGCATAGAAAATAAATTTTGAAATAGAGATATAGACATGTCAGTCAATCCAAAGCAATCTAGGGGTGACAAAACTAAGAAAAATTAAAAAATCTAGATTTTTAGATATTTTTGATATTTTCTAGGTTCTAGTAATTTGCATTTTCAGAGGTCTTCGGAGCATAATTTGGAGTTAGAACTTGCGTCAGTATTTAAAATTTGACCACCAAAGGCACAATATTTTAGGTATTGAATTAGTCCTCTTGGAGACCTTTCCAACGGTGTAAGAATTTTTGAATTTTGAGCACCAAGTAAAAAGTTATGACCCCACCAAGTTGGGGTAAATAAATTCCTAGTTTTTTTTTAAAATATTGTGTTTCACATTAGGTTCACCAAAATTTAGAGAAGGAGGATTCACTAGTCACGAGTCTCTTTATTCTCAAGAGATTCACAAGGGGAAAACTACCCTAAACTACCTCAAGGAATAACGTGAGAGTTTTAGAATTAGGAAGAGTAGACCGTAGAGGTTTTCTAGAAAACTAACAAGTTCTTAGCCAAAGGATGGTAGTGCAGATCAAGGATGATAGCATGGCACACTGGAGTGCTAGAGGCACGTTGGCATCTTGTACAGACTAGAAATTGAGTTTATCATAAAAAACAACAAAGTGACTAGTAACAATCGAATTATTGAGAACTTCCAAAATGTGGGAAAGTAATAGAAAGTAATAGAAATGAGAATAAAGTAAAGTAAATGATAAAGAGAGAATAAGAGATATAAAATTCTCACAACAACCCAAGTAATGAAGCCCCCAATACATAAATATGTTCAAGACCTGCATGCATAATATCTGGAGAAAATGTTGGGGTTGTATAGGATTTTTCCTTAGTCAAACCCCCATTTTGGTGTTCCCACCTCCACGAATAGCCAAATAGATAGAGAAAGATAAAATGGATGAAATGAATGCAAGAGTGATAAAATCAATCCACACTCAAGGATGAGAACCCATATCATAAAATATAGGTGATAAAAGCAATCCTTGCTTGAGGAGAACCTGTATCAAAAAATATAGATGCAATAGATAAGGGATGTGTGAAATCCCAAGATGCTCGCAAGCATAAGACAAAGGAGGAATTAGCTATAAGGCTTAAGGAAGCCAAAGAGAGAAAGTAATAGTTGCAACAACCAAGGGAGTTGCAAAGGGTGTTGTAAGAACTTGAGAGCTTGAAGTTGTTGGAACAAGCAAGAGATTTGTGTAAGCAAGATAGCAAGAGAAGGATGGGAGAATTTACAAGATAGAAGCCAAGAAGGAGAAGAAGACCAAACAAGTTGAAAAGATAGCTTTTAAAGAGGTAAAATAAGTTTCCCAAATGATTACCAAGTGTTCTGAGCTAGTACCACCGACAAAAATTTCTAACAAGTGGAAAACATGCTTAGAAACGACCATTTGAACATTGCAATGTCAGAGGACACTAGTGTAGTGTATGAACATCCACATGGCATGCTAGTGTCAAGACACATCGACTAAAAAATGATGAGAATAGGAAAATTGCAAGGTTTTACACAAAGTTGATGTGTGAGGGTAGTTGTTGAAAAGGAGTCCTAAGCATCCTGGGAGGGAAACAGGTTGATGCAAGTGCTAAAATGGGCCTACGCAAATGCTAGGGGAATGGACACTAAAGTAGATGTGAGAATGTATGTTGAATTGTAAGGGGTGCAATTTTATGACATTACACTAATTTAATCAAATAACTTAGCTATGAATATCCCATAAGCTATCCTTGCTTAATCATATCTATTATACTTATACTAATGAAAAACAATTCCTCCTATTACAGAGTAAGTACAAGCACTTTCATAGATATCATAAAATAGCTTATTTTTCCTTTCTAAAGAAAATACTATGATTCCTTAATGTAAGTAATCTCAAGAAGATCAAATAAAGCATTCAAATCTCAATCTTTCATAAATAAATACAAATAAGAGAAGACTAGATCCTCATTCTTGTATATGCTTAATCCAATTCATTGATGTGAAGCACAACCTTCTAATAGTAGCTTGCTAGCTTCACGTAATCCTTCTAATACAATACTTCAATATGACTTCTTTCTCAAGAAACAATTTGCACTCACTAAGTAATTCACAACTCTTACACTATAACTCCTAGCTTTCAAAATAATTGTAGCAGAATAAGTTTACAAATGAATGTGTTCCAAATAATGAAGCTATTCCCTCTATTTAAATAGAAAATTGAGAAATTTCAATGTACAAAAAAGGCATGCCCGCTGAAATTTCTCTCTCCATACAAGTCAAATCACTACAAAAATCTTAAAGGTGGGAACAAACTATGTATAAACTCATCATAAAATGCTATAGATCGACCCTTCTACTTGACAACAGTAAAAGACTAATTCAAATCTACACATGTTCAAATGATGACAATCGAATTGCATCTAGGATATAATTCTATAGATTTAAGAGCTTCTATATGTTGAAGCCTAGTATTTATCCAACTCCTTATCTTTTGGTACAGTTATTCATATTGAAATAGTCCTTTGTTTACAAGAAACACCTATACCATGTTGACTTAGTCATATTTTTACTAAGCAACATTGCAGAGATGATTCGCTCCAGAATAATAACATGTAATTGGTGCTTTGACCATTTCATATCTTGTTGTGCACCTTTCCTATTATCACGTGTTTTATACTTTCTATTGCAAATTATAGATATTCCATCACTTTGTATAAAAATGTCCAAGTTGGAGTAATTCACTATTCAATAATGAAAAGATGTATTTCCAATAGTATCGACTATGTTTTCTCTTCCATATTGACCTTTATTGATGTGCAATACTCGGCATATGGTTTTCCCTTTATCCAATGTCAACATATGTATTATTTATCCTTTAAATATTTGCATATCTCATATGCAATCGGCCTATGTTTCATATATATAAATCAGCCTCCAAGCATTACATATATATAAATATATATTTATATATGTACATATACATATATATATGCCCATAAATATCATTAACACTATATCACACACATATATATATGTATATATGTATATATACAAATATATATATATATATCCCAAGTCAAATGAGTATGTATACTTTCAATATTTAAAAGAATATGAACAAGTTGAAATTCACATGATAATAATAACCATATTGACTGTATATATATATATATATATATCCATGTATGTATATTACTCTATGTACTTGTATACATATGTGTGCATATACTAATATATCCATATGGACATTTCTATTTTTCAAGCATACATATGTATCAATACATGTATACATATGGATATATGTATATATCTCATATATATATATATATATATAAACACATTTGATTACACAATCAAGCACATACACAATTACTATCGTGTTGATATGGAATAGATGTGTAGTGTATTAATACATATACACATTCATGTCATATTGTCTATTTGATAGCTCCACGCTCATAAGCAACCCACTCATAAGTGTGCATAGGTATGTCTACCTATGTACTCTCATGTGCGTGTTCCTTCATATGTATGGTATATCATTGGCATGCATATGTATATATATGCATACATTCCACATGTGTTCACCTCATCAATACAAGGATATTAATATAAGGAAGAACTCTTAAGCTCTAAACATATAAACATCTTCCAAGCATGCATTCAAAATTAATCAAGACCCTTACCAATACAAACACATCATACTAAGGATGACTTGCCAATTCCCAACATATTAACTTGACTCGACCATTCTACTATAAGTGTTTTTCTAAGCTCAACTAGGTTACATTATTGGTTACCCAACCAGGGTAAGTTACAACATAGTACCTAAGGGCTCCCCCCTTTTGGATTAACTTTTTTTAGAATTTCAAAAATCCAAATGGTGAGAAATTAGCTAACACCATGTCCTAGTTTATCCTTGTTCTTTCGGATAATTTTTTTAATGAGTATATAATATTTTATGAATATTCAAAGTGAACACATCTTGAAAAGTTGAAATTTGAGCGTGCTCCCCCCTAAATTTTTTGAAAACTAATCGAAAATTGATTTTTTTCTTCATGTGTAGAATGGATTCTAGTTTCAAAAAAATAAATTTATTTCACATTTTGATGAATGAGTAAAAATCTATCCTAAAACTAGCATATGTTGGTGTTTGACCAAAACTGGAGGCATTTACAATAGAATCCATGGATCAAAACCTTAACTAAATCAAAATGAAAAAATAATTATATATTTAGATAGCTAAGAGAGAGGTCAATTCTATCACAACTTTTTTTATTAACTTGCATTGAAATATGTGCAAATGAGATGAGGAGCACAAACAAAAATATGAGGAAATTTGGAAAATCCTGTCAATTAACACGTCCAAAGTTGGTCATTTGGCAAGCGCCAAATTTGGTACTTGTCAAATGGAACAACATATTTGGTGAGTGTCGAATTTGGAGTGCACCAAATGTGATGTGTCATTTGGAGAGTTCCAAATTTGGCACTCGCCAAATGACCTAATTTGAACAAAACCTGAATTTCCCCTCTCTTTGGTCGACAATTTTGACAATGCTTAGAGTGCATAGTTTATGATCATAGATGGATAGTTGAGGTTTTACCTTTCATATTCTCTCTAACTCATTACCCTAACTAGATAACTCTTTATCCCTGTAAATTCTCTCTCTCAAGTCTCACTCCCTCCCACACAACCTAGACTACTCTCTCAGTCCAATCCTCTCTCTCAAGTCTCTTTTCCTCCCAACTAGGTACCGAAATAAATCTATCTCACTCCAACCCCCATTCTC
>VDFB02130951.1:0-12075 GCA_007258455.2 Sequoia sempervirens
AAATCACTTATTTGGATCTCATGATTTGACTGCTTTAGATTTGGTCTCTCAGGATCTTTATGCTCTCCATATTTAGTTTTTAGCTGTCTTGACATGATACATATTTGATTGCTCTTGGCTATTGCAGATGGATAATCATCATGATTTAGGTTCATGTTGATTCTCATGAGAATTCTGGTTTAGATTTATGAATGCAATATATCTTCAGATGGTTATGGTTACTGACAATGTTGATAAGGCTTGGTACAGGTTATTCAGATGATGTTCATTGTGACAAGGCATGCATTAGCTTCTGTGATAAATGATATTGCTATCTTGAAAGGTCATTCAGGTTGATAATGGTTCAGATTATTGGGTTGATTCTTATATGAAATATGAGCAAATGCAAGCTTGACATTGGTGAAAGGAATTTGTGGGAGTTAAAAATCAGTTAGCTATGGTTGTTGGCTTCAAATTTGTTTGGTATTTATTTTATTTTCATGTTGCATGAACAGGTAATACATCCTTCATTTGATATTTATTATGCAAATGGAAATTACTAGTTTTGCTCGAATCAGGCAAAAGAAAAATGGGCACTCTATTTTCTCTATCAGAAAAGCATGTTTTGATTTTAGTTATTCTTGTCATCTCAATGAGTATTTTGAAAACCTTGTTTATTGTTGGTATTTGATGGAGATATTGGTTCGGTTCTCTGATAAATATTCTTCTAATCTGACTTTGCAGTAAAGGTTTAGTGTCATTGTATTTGATTTCAAAAATGGCTTTCTGCATTTCAGTTACTGAAGATGTAAATGATGCCCTGATAGATTATTATTATTCTTGTAGTGAGGGTTTATGATTTTCAGTTGATGGGTAGTCGTGCATTTTGAAAAATCTATCAGTTGCATCATGGACTCATTTCATTTGTTACAAAAAAGATGGTTTCTACATAAATGTTTTCTGAAAATAGATTCAAATAGTTTTTATTAAGAAAATGATTGCACTTGATCTGGGTTTTGTAAAAACTCTTGCAGTTTGAAAAAGGAGCATTGATATATTCTTGATAGAGTTTATTATAGCCTACTGTACAGGCGTTACTCATGATAATCCACCATTTTCTGATCACCATTCTACTGGCTCATATTCTAAAAAATAGAATGGGGGTTTCAGATTCCTTTTACAACAAATTCCATGAAGACTTTCTTATTTGCACACCTATATTTGAAATTACATAAATACAATGTTTTGAACACTATAATATAGCTGATGTGATTTTGTGATAGCGTAACAGTTGTATCAAAAATGAAATTGTGAAAAAGCTCTATAATAAAAGCTTGAAAATATGATGCAGAGTGTAATTATGAAAACCTTAATTTATGTAATATTTTAGGGATTCATTGTTTTGGATCATAGATGGATTAAGGGTGTGAGAGGTTCTATGAGCTTATCTGGAAAACAGAGAAATCCTCTATATTTTTGTAATTTTTTAATATGAAAAAGGGGTTGGTGCTCCTTGAAATTAGTGTTTCAAAATGAGGGGTTGGTGCTCCTTGAGTTGGTGCTTAGAAATTAGCCTATAAGGCATTGTTAACAGTGCTTTTCAAATAAGATCCTAAAAGGCAACAGTTTAGGAGTGGTTTTTCTACCCCAAGAGGGTTTTCCACTAATAAAATCTTGTGTCTCATTGTTCATCTATTGTTTCATTGCTTTACTATGAGAATGCTTTATTGTTCATTGTTTTGCAATTACATTTCTCATTTCAGTTTATGAATGATTGCATTCAACTCATGAATGCACTTATCATTGAAATATTGAGAACAAATATGTGCTATGGTTTATTTTTCTGAAGAATGGTAAAATATGTTAGAATTCTTGATTCCGCCCCCCTCTGGAGTGTCATTTCCTTGAGCAGTCTTTTGCTTAATATCCCAAAATTATATCACAACAAGATGACATATGAACTCATTAAATGAAGGAGGTTAAATCTTGTCAAAATTTGAAATTAAAACCTGAAAATGAATCAAGGAGGACTAAGACGCCCTAGGTGGTGTATTAGTCCCAAGTCCTAAAAAATTGCGACATAGACACCAAAAAGAGTCTCAATCCAAAGATGCCAAAATTAGGGTCCTGAGAGCCTTGGGGGACTAAGATGCCCTAGGTGGCATTTTAGTCTCGACCCAAAAATCAGGGACACCCTAATGGAGGCATTAAATTATAATTTATGCATTGGAGAATTTTGGGATTAACAAAAAAATATTTCATTCATAGGGCTTGTGGACACACAAAATAGGACCAATTAAGCCATAAAGAAGCATAAATAAAGCAAGAAGGGCCCAAAAAAGTGTTAAAATGCAAGGGTATGCATTTTACTACACTATAGAAGGTACAAATAGTAAAATTCCAAAAAAAGAGAGAATATCAAACATAACGTCATGGGAGATCACATCACACACATGTAATCAAATAAAATGAAAATAAATAATGCAAAAGACTAGTAAGGCACATGCGAGTCAACCTATGAGTAGGTCATCTACCTCCCAATCTTAGTCTATATAAGTGGAATGTAGACATCAAACCTAAGGGACAATGACAAATGCATTACTAGGGCAAGGCTATCTACCTCTTTCCCCTGCTAAGTGCAATAGAAGAATGATGCAAGGTAGGTGATGCTAAAGGTCATGTAATAGTGAGAATAGAATATTCTACAGCTATTACATGGAAGTTGGGTGGAAAATAGATGTGTTATGGAATCACTTGATGGAAATAATTTCCATCAAAGTGAAATTTTTTCAACACTAAT
Organism: Sequoia sempervirens; assembly: GCA_007258455.2. Classification (NCBI taxonomy): domain Eukaryota; kingdom Viridiplantae; phylum Streptophyta; class Pinopsida; order Cupressales; family Cupressaceae; genus Sequoia; species Sequoia sempervirens. The sequence goes on from VDFB02130951.1 coordinate 2,780, forward strand.
TCAAATTCACAACACTCATTAGTACTATGTCCTAGGAATCTATGATATCGATAATGTGGAACTTTTGCATCCTTAGGAAATATTATTAGCCTGTCTTTCATTGGTTGCAATGTTATTAGTTCTTCATTCAAAAGTAATTCTAGTTTCTTTTCACTTTTAGGCAGTGGACAAGGGAAGTTAAATTTTTTTAGCTTAAGGCCTTTTATGTTTTCTATATTCACCAACTTCTCGAATTGAATGTGAAGGAGAAGGACCTAAGGTGATCTGATCATTTTTATCATTGTTATTATAGACACTAAAAAATTTCTTAAATGATAGCATAGACTCGAATCAGGTATACTAACATCATTTCCTCTTAAAACCCATCCTCTTTTCCCTTAATTGATTAAATTAGCCTATATATTTAATTAATTGCATCATTTGCATAAATAATTAATTTGACTTGGTTAATTCACCTCCTTTCACACTAACATTTCATCTCATTAAATCAAATAAATCAAAGTATTTAATTTAATTCAATAATTCTTCTTATTTAATTAAATAACCCTATGTTATTTAATTAAATGGCATTTCACCTTTCCCATTCATTAAATCATTTAATTTAATTAATATCACTTTATTCTTTTAATTTCTCTATTGCATGATTAAGCTTTGTTTAATTAGAAATTATCTAATTAATCCAATACCTCCCACTTGCAAAGGAATATTCTTAAAGAATGTTCCTCCTTTGAACAATTTAATTTAGTTTTAATTAACTAAATTTTCTTTTTCCTCACCCATGAGAATATTCCAAAGAATATTCACTTTCCTCCAATCATTTAAAAAGGGAATATTCTCACTTGGCTTCTTTATCAAGGTAAACTTGTGACCTATTGAGAAAGTTAACTTTTGACCTCTTCTATAGGTCAAAAGTATGTTTGTTTGGAAGGAATGAGAACCCTTGATTAAATTCCATCTTGCATTCTCACATGTTGATGAGAATCCATGATCCATGCCTCTCATTTCTTCCATCCCTGACCATTGATTAGACTTTTTGATCTCAAGCCTTCAATTTTCATTTGTCTTCCTATAAATAAGTCAATATTTGGAGACAAATGGATGTATCTTTCAGAGAAAACTTATGCTATTGAAATCACTCACACTCACACTCATATTTTACTCACTATATCGTATAAAAAATTAAACTTGCTTGTTTTGACGAACAATTGATGATAAATTGGACTTAATGAGGCCTTGATTTAGTGTTGTGAGGTGTTTTACACATCCACACTAGGTCTTTGTCCCTTGTAAACTGAATAAAATGCATTTATTGACGTCTTATAGAGGTGTTGTAAAGTGTTGTAAAGGATTTTCACTCTTTTCTAGAATTAATAAACTCACTCTCCCTTAATTCAACATTATAAAATGTGTTTAATGAAATTATCACATCAATCTAGAAGGCTTGTGAACTAAATTTAAGTTTAATCTAGTGTTGTAACATGTTTTACACATTCACATTGTATGTTGTGCCTTTCTAGGCTGTGTGGACCTCATTTTAGTGTTGTAAAGTGTATTTAATCACACTTTCACATTTAATTATGTGTCCCAAGCCTTAATTTACCTTTACATCATCACTAATGGGCCCCTATTACCCCATACTATGCATCCTCAGGCATAATATGATGAAATACTTGACAAAGTCATCATATAAACCTTATTTGCTTACTTCCTAGTATTCCAGCTGGCAAATGGGCCCTAGTAGGACTAATTCTCCATCTATGGAAAATGAGTCCCTACTAGGTGGGGTTGATTTTACCAAAGTGGTGAATGAGTCCCATTTGGGACATTTTTTACTTTTGAGTGGGAGATTTTTGAATTTAAGTTTTATTTTACTTCATGTTGGCCTTGGGGATCCAATTTACAAGAAAATTAGGTGAATATCCTATAAAAATAAGTCTCTAAACCATAATTTAGAATCTATGAACTCATTTACACATCTCTCATCATTCACTCATCATTTATCTTCTCTATCAAGTCAAGCAAGTTAGGGTTTCTTAATTGCAAGTCATCAAGATAGCTTCCTAAGATATTGAAGGGAAAATTCTTTAGCTTTTATTTTATACATTCAAGATTAATCATCATAGAAAGGTATTAATCCCATAATTTCATGTTCATTATTCATATTATCTCTTCATTTGGTTTAATTACCTAAAAGGGATTTGACAAAGGCAAACCCCCATTCCCTAACATCCAACATTTCTCTCTCTTTTCTTGTGTGTTTGCAAATTTAGACATCTTGGAGGATTCAAAATATTTGAAAATTTTATTGAAAATATTTTCAAGTCACCTCTTCATTGTCTAAGACAAAACATCAACAAAAAGTCACCTTTAGGCCCAAATTTGACAGTTTTAGAACCGAACACCTAGAGAAGTAGAAAGTGCAGATCGAGGGCTCCTATTTCCACCTTTGACTCTTTAGAAATTCTAAAGTGTACTTATTTTCCATGGGTGGAAAATTAGTCCCACTACTAGGCCTAATTTTTATTTTCTACATTTTTGGATACCCATTTGTCTGAAGCGGGCTCCAAAATAGTTTCACAGAACTAGGAAAGATTCGTCTAGAATGGTGAATGATTACCACTAGGCCTAAAAATCAGGATCAATAGCATTCCAAAAGTCATTTCCAATCTCCATCAAGATCTCGTGTGCACAATTTTAGTTTCATCGGTTTCTATTGCAATTTGCATTCATTTCTAGGTGTTTTCTACATATCACAATGCATTTTCAAACATTGCATATTTCATTAGTCTTCCATTCATAATCAATCAGTTTTATCTATTAGCTACATTTGGATCATTTCATTTAGTCATAATTACATCATACATTATTTTGGTGAACCACTAGGCAGCAGGATCTATCTCTCTCCTTTTAGGTGAAAAACCCTAAGAGTGCAAGAGAAATACATAAAACAACAAAAATGTTTGTTCCTCACATTTAGCATATTTTAGTTTAATTTGGTTTTATAGATTTAAGCTTCCATTAATGGATTCAATGCATCCATTTTTAGCTTGTTTTATAAATTATGGTTTGAATCTTTTAACTGAATCCATTTAGATTGACTTTAAGCTTTTGCATATTTAGATCATTTTTGGCATAAAATCATATTAATTTAGCTTGCATCATGTTCAATTTAGCATAAATCATGTTTTCATCCACATATCACAACGGTTTCATCGATTCTCTTCAATAGAATCAATTGGAACAACCTCCAGCGATCATGGGATTGGGGAAAGGGTTGTTGTTCCCATCAACACAACACCAATTCCAAAATAGGATAGAGTTTTAAATGGGTTAGAGTAGATTTTTAATTGCTTTCATAGTTCATATTGTTCTGTTTAAAAAATGCTTAGTTTAACTTTCATTTGAATGATCGTGTTTAAGATTGAGTATTAGTGGCTATGTTATACTTTGATTCATCATGGATCAAGAATGATCGACCCATAATAGTATCCTCAATCGACATTATAGCACCAGAAGGAGGGAAAACCAATCAAATTTTATCAATTTCTAGATTGAATTCCATTTTTTTTACTTTTGTAGGAAATAGTGACACCCAACTCAATGTTAGCCATGCCTTTTACAAGGTGTAACCATATAGTAATGTTATCATCATTTCAAATAGTGACACCTATTAAATTCACTGAAACTAATTAAACAAAAGATGATACTAATACTTTATTGAGGTATCAAAGATTTACAAATGGTGACACCCAACCAAATAGTGATGCTATCATGCTCTCTAGTTTGTCTATAGAGTGATGCACTTATTCACATAGCAACACTATAGTGTGCAACAATGCCCAACTTTGGTAAGAAATTTAACAAATTTTTTTCAGCATGTTTTTTAATTTTTTTGATTCTTCAGAGCACTAACATGCCTCTAATGTTGTTCTAGTTTTTAAACTAATGCAGTTTTCAAGGATTAAACCGAACAAAGTTAAAATGAAGGAAGCATTCTTCTCTCAAAATTTTATTATTGTAACAAGCGTTTGATGCTTTTGGGAAATTATAACCCAACTTTTTATGCTTTCTACTTTCTACTCTAGGACTTCACTAAATTTTAGTTGGGTTTAAAATGAACGCTCAAATGGGACTAAAATTGAACCCTCATCTCATCATTGTATTTTGGGATTTTAAATTGAACAAGGCACCTTCACATTTCATTTGGTGCATAAAATGAACTCATCCTAGCTTTAGTCAGTAAAATGAATGGCTGACTGATTTGTTGTGACATATTTGTAGTGCATATCCAATCCCCTTGCACTTCGTGCAATCTTTGGTAAAGAGAAACACTCCAAGTGTTCCTTGTTGTTTGTGTGCAGTTATAGTATTTATCCAATCCCCTTACGCTTCATGCAATCTTGGGTGAAGATAAATACTTAAGTACACTTTTATGCTTTGTTTCACCCTTAAGAAGGCTTACTATGAGACACACCCTGCAACAAGAAACTCATAGGAAAGTTCTTGCAAGCATGTTTACTAGTGGGATATATTAAAGGTTGGGAAATCATGAGAAAGTACGTTTTTATCTTGGATTGTATAACATAGTGCACCTAGTACCACACCTTAAGTTGAACAAGAACAATAGTAAGATCCTTAAGTGGCAAAGCAAGTGCATATATAGCTAAGTGTTCTCGGTTTGTTACTAAGAACCATTGTTTAGAAGAAAAAATACTTAATGCTTGTTGGTGCAAGAATGATCATTCTGAAGCTACCCCACATTTGTACTATTCATTTTTGAAACAAAAAAATACTTAGGATCTTAGGATCTTTAAGATTTTGAGATTTGGTGGTCCTAAGAAGTGTGTGTCGTGGAGGGGAGCCAGTGTTGCAAAATCTCTAACTATTCATAATGTCTTAATATTTGGAGAAATCCAAGTGTGGACTCAACATGTATGGCTATTTCAAACATAGGATTGTAAATGATTGTGAGTCAATTTAATACATTTCTTGGTCCCAAAATGTTATAGAAAAAATATTCACTATCTTCCTCAAAATTTTAAACGCTTTAGCTTAAATATGGACACCTCTTGAATTAGCCTTGATATTACTACTTTTCCTAAGGATTTCTATCCTTATAGATTTCTAAATATCTTTACTCATATCTCAATCCATATTTTTTATTGACAACATAGGCAATTATGGCTTCAACCTCATGATTTTTTATGAATGGACATTTTGAAAGTTATAATGTTTTTTACATAAACTTTTAGTTTGAAAACATAATCAAGACAAGTGTTTGTTGTAAAATCAATTCACTTAAGCAAGATAAACTTGGAACAATTGAACCCCACATGACTATTTGGAGACCAATTCCTCCTATTGAACAACTTGATCTTGAAGGTGATATCATTCAACCAAAATTTGAACTCATTAACAAAGAACAAACTGATATCATTAGTAGTTTGAGAAACTTCATTTTTAAAACAAAAGAAACACCTACCCAGTGGAGAAACACCACAAAAATCTTAGATGAAGAAGAGGAACAAGCTGATATTGAGGTTGGAATGCCCATATTACCATTGCCTACATGGCAATAAATATCCTCTTTTCTTCCATAGACTTAGACTTTTCTAAATGATCTCACACAAAATCATAGTCCCCAAAAGAAGGTCTACAGGTCGACATTTCAATCTTAGGCATCTTAGTTCAAAAGAAATCAAAAGCCACATTTCAACACTTTACCTTGACAAAAATAAGCTAGTAAACTTTTATGAATGCACAACGAGGAAACATCAACACATGTACACACTCTTTATGAGTCAAAACCTTGGTCTTTTTCATGATAGTCAACCTATCTAGAACATTGCTCTTTTTTCATGGTCTTGAACTCCTCTAAATGATCTATCACACAATCAAAATCTGTAGGGGAAGATCTACATGTCACCATTACAAATGCCAGTATTGTAATTCCAAGATTGGTAGGAAGTGGGACTTAATAATTTATCACATTAATGACCTCCTATTAAGAAACTATTATGCTTGATCTAGGAGGAACCAACTAGATTTACATACCAACATCTATCCTCTCATTTAGGCCAACATTAGTCTTTAGGATTTGAAAACTTTAGAGGTCTAGAATCATTCTCACTACCTTGGTCTTGGAAAACAAGGGTTGATTCTAAGTCAACATTTGGTCAAACATTTCACTCATCCCTCCATAAAATTTCATCATTCACTTCACCAAAATTTGCAAAAATTTGAATACACTAACACTTTTGACTTAAACATCAATCAACCCAAAACCCTAACTTGGCTATTTTGTGTGTGAAATGAATCATTTTACATGCATTTGGTTGAGTTAGTTAACATTTTTGAAATATTTTATCTTGAAGGTCATGAGTCTACCCTAAATATTTCCAAGTTCATAAACATCCTTTATCCTAACATCAAAACATCAAAAGCAAGTCAAAATTATTGTCCCAAAATGTTTGCAAAGATCACTTAACACATCATCCATATTTTAATCCATCATTATCATAATTTCTCCTAAAATACTTAGATCATCCCTTATAGCTAGATTTGAGTCAAATAGAGAGTTCAAACATTACAAATCACAACAAAACTCTCTCAAAGGTGACATAGAATTTATGGTAAAGACAAGATCACAATGCAAGAGAATCAAGGAGAAAACCAAAGTCACATTTACCTCAAGTGATCCAAATCCTCTAGAATTTGATCTGAGAAGTCAAATTACCCCATCATAACAACCATCATATTTGTCAATACCATATGAGATAGAAGACATAACGAAAAATCCATTTGAATTTACTAGGGAGGAAATCATGGAACATCAAGCCTTTGAAAATGTAGCTCCATTTTCCCCATCATTTGTTGCACAAAATTGGACACAAAGCTTCATAACCACATTTCTAGGGCTAAATAAAACATCCACTCCCACTCTTGCAACTAGTCTTACCAAGGACTTTGGCATAACTCTTCCATTTGAAAGCATCACACTTGTGGGTACACTTGACACCAACCCTCAACCTATAACAACCACTTGGAAACCTACCTTTGGTGCTCCTCCCATTCTCGAAGAACACAAAAAACCATATAAACATATTTAACTTCATTATTCCATAACCACTTCAACATATCAAGGGCATCCCTCTTCATCTATACCCATGAGTATCACAAATGTCTTGACCATCACATGAAGCGGTCTAGAGAAATTATCTCAAAACAAAACACAAGGGAATGGCAATACCATACCACAAATTCAACCCTTGATGCAAATAGGGACATCTTTACACAATCCTCCAATTGGTTCATTCATACCATTGGTTTCATAAAGCACATCCATCTATCCATTTTCAACCCATCTCAAAAAAATCCCTTGGTCACGAATCCTATCAACCTAGGTAATACCCTATTTACATCTCTAGCACAAGGAAATCCCTAAGACATGGGACAAAGGAATATTTTTAAATAATGGAATCAAGGTCCTAATGTGTCATTACCATCACAAAATTTAATGGCACCATCCTCATCATTCCCCATGGTCCCCTTTACCATGCAAAATCAATTGGGACCTCAAACCTACATTCCTCCACCTCCACCTACCATCTTACAAGGGATGTTAAATTGAGGGAACCCTCCACCTCTTATCAACAATCCAATACCCACTCTAAATATCAACACTCACAATCTACTTCAGATATCCCAACAACCACCTAATCCTACATTATAGTCACATACCCTAATTTACAACAAGCACAATAAGCTTATCAACAAGCCATCCAATAGTAGTAGCAACAAAAATCCATCCAATAGTAATAGCAACAACAAGCCATCCAATAGTAGCAATGATAGCAAAAATAGTAAGCAGTCCTAATAGCCCAACAATAGCAAGAACAACAAGCAACCTTAGCGACACAACAATGAGCACAACAATAGTAGCAATAACAATAAGCAACCTTACTAGCACAACAACAAACCTTATCCTAACAACAACATCAAGCTCATCAAGAATATTTTGTATCACAACAATAATAGCAAGCCTAACAGTAAGCCCTCATGGTACAACAACAACAATAGTCCCAACAACAAGCCCTTGTGGCACAACAACAACAACAGTCCCAATAGAAAGCCATAGTGGCACAATAACAAAAAAAATCATTACATGCTCAATAGCATGCTCAACAATAGCAACAACAAAAAAAACAACCAAGTTCCTACTTTAATTATCAATAGAACATCATCAATACAAATGTGTTAGGAACATATAGATCAACACTGCAATCACCCTCACAAAATATTACACCATCATACACCCCATATAACACCTTATCATATAAAAATACCACCTACAACTTATCTATTATCCTACCATATATTCCTCCTCCAAACCCACAAGATGATATAGCATCACAATTTAAGGCGCCATCACAAGATATGCAGGATCTTCAAATGGGAAAGACAAAGAAGCCTCGTACATAGAATTTATGTCCCTATTCATTTGATCAAAACATCACAATGGTAACATTCCCTCTTGGCTTTGAAATCCAAAAATTCAATAATACAAAGGGAGAGGAAGTCATGTGGAACATGTCAAAGAATTCAATGTCATGTGTATGGAGGCAACCTACAATGATTGTTATTTAATGTGTCTCTTCCCTCGAAGTTGAACAGGTCTTGCTATGGATTGGTTTTCTCATCTACCTCCAGCTATAAAAAAAAATTCAATAAATAACTAATAAATTCACCGATCACTTCTCCTTTAATCTTGACATGGATGTAAGTCTAGAAGAATTGTACACTTTTAGACAAAACAAAGGAGAATCTTTCACCAATTTCTTACAACAATGGAGACAAAGAGCTAGTAGGAGCAAGTGGCCTCTTCCTGATGAAAAGCAACTGGGAATCATCATAGTAAATCTAGACCCCTATCTATCTTTCCACTTGAAAATGTAGTGCATCACATATTATGATGAGCTTGTCCCTAGATCCCTTAACATCGAGAGAGCTCTAATATCACATGTGAATACCCAAGCTTACAAATACAATCACCCATCAAATAGTTAAAATGATAAGCCTCGTGTCTGCTATAAGAAGAAGAATGTAACAAATGATGATGTGGTAGATGCTAAGGTATTCCTAAGCACTCCTAGACCAAAAAAAAATCAATTTTCTAACATTCTACCAATGGTGCAGCAAACAATACCTCCTCAAAACAATCACATCGATAACATTGACATGCACCAAAGGTGAACCACCAACAAGAAAAACTATCACAAATTCACATACACACAATT
>VDFB02130952.1:0-27368 GCA_007258455.2 Sequoia sempervirens
CCCTTTCGATGACAAAATCAACAAGATAAGCAAGTTCCCCTTTCTAATTCCATTTTCCCCCTCCCAGATGGAATCGGTTTTGCTTTCATTCCTTCTTGACTGAAGGAAGAGCGATCCTTCCCCCAGTACATGCAAATTAGTTCCTTTTTATTATTTTCTTTCCAGCTTTTCTTGCTTTAAAACACTTCAGCTTCCTATCCCCTTAACCATTTAAATTTCTTATTAAAATAATTATCTTTTCATCATTATTAAATTATAAATCACATTATTTTCCTATATATAATATTTATACCCCACAAGATAATCTTTTATAAGGTAAAAATTAATTTACTTATTTAAAATTAAACGTGTAAATATTATTTCACAATATGGACTTGTTATTTACAATTTTACTTCTAATTTTATTTAAATTACTTCATCAATATGTTTAATATAATAATTTATTTAATTCATCCTTAAATGACAACATTTCCACTAATTAATTCAATTAACTCGCTTAACAGAGCCATTAAAATCTCACTTTAATCACATGAACCGACCAAATAGCTAACAAGACCACAAAACACACTTATGCAAATATCCAGGAGGGCCACAATAGATGGGGCTTCTAAATCTGCTTAAACTTTACAAATTATTATGAAGCCAAAATATTACTGAATGTGGATTTAGAGATCGGCTGCATTGGATAAGTATGCTTTTCAAAATCATTCAGTATTCTTTGGAATGGAAAAATTATTTAAAAGATTCTATATTAAATTAATTGAAACAAAAAATATATATTCTTTTGAATTGGCAAAAATAATCCATCAATACTATTTCCAAAAAATGGCCAATGAATACTTTTTGGAATTAAATTTTGAAAATTTCTATTGGAAATTCCAAAAAAATAGTCAATAAATACTATTTGGAATTCAATTTGGAATTATCTTCATTATGAGTAATTTACCTTGGTTAACAATAATTGTTATTTTTCCAATATATGCGGGGTTATTAATCCTGTTATTTCCCCATAAAGGAAATAAAATGATTTGATGGTATACTCTAGGTATTTGCTTATTAGATCTACTTTTAATGACCTATATATTTTGTTATCATTATCATTTTGATAATTCATTAATCCAATTGGAAGAGGATTATAACTAGATAAATCTTATCCATTTTCATTGGAAATTAGGAATTGATGGATTTTCCATTGGACTTATTTTATTAACAGGATTTGTAACTACTTTAGCTACTTTAGCTGCTTGGCCAATTACTCAAAATCCGCAATTATTGCATTTCTTGATGTTGGCAATGTACAGTGGCCCATTGGGATTATTTGCTTCTCAAGATATTCTACTTTTCTTTCTCATGTGGGATTTGGAGCTAATTCCTATTTACCTACTTTTATCCATGTGGGGGGGAAAAAGACGTCTATATTCGGCCACAAAATTTCTTTTGTATACTGCAATTCAAATAAAATAATTTTGTAGCTAGAAGTGTGTTTGTCGTCAAAAAGAAACCCTAGTTTGGAGAAATTATACGTTCTACTGGGACATTCACGGAACAAGCAGAAGATCTATTAAAAGAAGCTATTGAAGAAAATATCCAACTTTTTCTTCTAGCATAGAAAAGCTTTGCAACATTTACAAATACAACGAATTATTATGTCCAATAGGATTTACAAATAATTCAAAGAAATTGGTATCTATTTATTTAGATGATTTTTTTCTTTCTGTTCCTAGAGAAAAATTGAGGTAATTGCCTGACAAAAATATGTATCAATCATTGTTTTTTTTTTCATTGATTCCTTCCATGCTTACTATAATTAGTTATTTTGGTTTTTTATTAGCTTTTCTTATTTTCACCTCAGTCCTATTCATTGGGTTAAGTAGTATACGACTTATTTGAAATAAAATAAATCCCTAAATAGGAATTGAGATTCTAAGTCAATTTGAGGTACTATGTAGATTAGCTATGAATCCTTACCTATTCTTTTTTAATAAATAAAAATATGATTCTTAGTACAAGGTTATTAATGTCTAAATATTGCATTGTTTACTCATTTCATTTATCATTTGTCTCATGGGTACTTTTTTATTAATACCTGATAAAGTGAAACTAATCATAATCTCTTATATATCTCTAGAAAAAAGGAACTTGATGTAGACAGAACATAGGTATTATTCTGAATAGAATCTATTTTTAATAGTTTTTTTTTTATTTATCAAATTTTTAATACAGTAATTTACTAGTACATAGTAAAATACAAAATTGGGAATCATAAAGGGGAAAATTCATATAGAAAAGGGATCTATATAGAGTTGAGACAAAGCAACGTAATAATGCTCGATATGCTTTTGTTCCTTGAATAGATGCATACTAAAGCATATTATGATGTTAAGCATAAGTTCGCTATATAACAAAAACCCACTTCTAGCCATCCTAAAAAATATGAATCTACAAAGCAAAGCAATTACCAACCTTTTAGGAAACAAAATAAAGTCTTTCTTCAACTAAGTCCCCCTCATCCAAAGACTCAGGTGATAATATGCTGAGAAGCATATTCTGAGTAAAATAATATTTTTAGGGATTCACCTAGTCCTTTGGAGACACATGGAGGCCCATATTATTACCCTTGTTAGCCATGTTGATTTTTTCACTTAGACTATGAGAAGAGCCCTGCATGGTAACAATGATCACTTTATAGTTGTCATCTACTATCTAATCAGCAAGGTACAACTCTATGGCAGTCATAAGGACAAGAATTAAAGCCACTGATTCAATTGTATTTTTAAATAAGAACCACTTTACCACTGAAGGCCAATAGCCCCTGCCCTGATGGTCTCTTACTACCCATGTTGAATTTTTCACTTAAGACTATCAAAAGAGCCCTGCATGGTACCATTGATCACTTTGGAGTCATCATTGACCATTTAATCAGCAAAGATAAAATGAAAAAAAGAATGAATTTTCTTGTTTGGTTGAAAAAGGTGTCGAAGCTTTCACCTTATTTTACATAATAAATCATTGAGGGTAATTGGAGCGAATTTATAATGCCCCCTAGAAAGAGTGGGGGGGAGATTTTAAACCCAAAAGATCTTAAAATATATCTTAAGATATGAAAGAATTGAGAATTCCTACTAAAAAGACTAATCCAATCCATAATGATACGCCTGAAAATAGTACATTTTTGTTACTTGACCAACCATTAGGAGAGGCCAGTGCGACAAGTACACCAATCACTAGTAGAATTGAAATTGCAATTAATGCAAACATAGACGATTGGAACGCAATAGTCATGGTTGTGATCTTAAAAGTTTCCAACAAATTCAAAAGGCTATACCATTTGATCCCTATCTAGTCAAATTTGAATAAAATGCTCTACTTGAAAAAAGAGTGGAACTGCTTTGATGAATTTGGATTAACTGCCAAAGGATTTACTACACTAGATCTAGCAAAACTTGCTGATGAAATATTGCTAATTAGCATGAGCCAAAATACTTCAGCTATAGATAATGATATAATTGGAGTAGCTTTGTATAGATCAAGTTGGGTTCCTTGCAATTATAATCTGAAATTCAGTGAATTTTTCAAAGGACTTCCCTATAAGATAGGAAAAGCTATTATACAAAATAAACTTATGTATTTAAAAAATTCCCTAAGACTTACTCTAGATTTCTAGGGTTGAAGGGAAAACTATTTGCATCAATGGTATTTAGAACCTTCAATTGTCGGAATAGCTACAAAAGAGTTCACCATATTCTATCATATTTTGGGTTGCTTAGCCGAATTAGTAGCTCAAGATTATTGGTTTCTCTCAGAATCAAATAAAGAGAATTGGAGTCCTTTTGATCCTTTCATTGCAAATAATTTCATTCTAGCTTCGATTCTTTTACAGGGTCTTTATACTTTTGTTAACGATAAATTATTTCAAGGAATAATGAAAATAAAGCGTCCATCGTCTAATGGATAGGACAGAGGTCTTCTAAACCTTAGGTATAGGTTCAAATCCTATTGGACGTAATAATTCATTGTATTTGTAAATGTTGCAAAGCTTTTCTATGCTAGAAGAAAAAGTTGGATATTTTCTTTAATAGCTTCTTTTAACAGATCTTCTGCTTGTTTCGTGAATTTCCCAGTAGAATGTATAATTTCTCCAAACTAGGGTTTCTTTTTTATGAGAAACCCACTTCTAGCCATGGTGACTAAACAATTCAATATTTATACATTTATGATTAGTAATTATTCCCAAAAATATCATAAATTCTGCTACAAAACCACTCATTCCTGGCAATGCAATAGAATCCATTGAAAAGCTACTGAACATAGTAAACATTTTAGGCATTGATATAGCGATTCCTCTCATTTCATCAAGGAAAAGAGTGCCTATCCTATCATAACTTGTTCCTACCAAGAAAAAAAGTGCAACACCAATTAATCCATGAGAAATCATTTGCAAAATAGCTCCATTGAGCCCAATAGATGTCGTGGAACCAATTCCTATAATTACAAAGCCCATATGAGATATTGATGAATAGGCTATCCTTCTTTTCAAATTGTGTTGACCCATAGAAGTGAGAGCTGAATAGATAATTTGTAGTGCTCCTATTATTATCAACCACGATGAAAACAAAGAATGAGCATGAGGTAGCAATTCCATATTGATATGAATCAACCCATATCCTCCCATTTTCAAGGGAAGTCCTTTGAAAAATTCACTGAATTTTAGATTATAATTGCAAGGACCCCAACTTGATCTATACAAAGCTACTCCAATTATATCATTATCTATAGCCGAAGTATTTTGGCTCATGCTAATTAGCAATATTTCATCAGCAAGTTTTGCTAGATCTAGGTGTAGTAAAGCCTTTGGTAGTTAATCCAAATTCATCAAAACAATTCCACTATTTTTTATCATGATGTTTTGATTGTTTTAGTATCTTTATCCAGGTCTTTTAAGGACAAAACTCTGATGAATTTCTTAGAAAGAGAAGCAATAGAAACTAGTTCATTAATAAAATATTTTTAAAGAGTTTTTTTTTTCCTTTTCTTAGCTTCCATTCTATCCAAAGCTTTCTTTTTTTTAGTCCTGTATTCTTCGGTATCTTCTTCTATCTCTTCTAGAGGACCCCAAACTTTCAATAATTGATCTTTATGGTGCTTTCTCTATCAATTGAATTGATTTTTTTATCCATGGACTATCCAGGAATTTACCCATTCATATTTGGGCTCCTATGAGGGATATTTTTTGACTACAGCTGATAAAAAACCGTTGTTTTGGATGGTGCATATGTAGAAAGCCTCTCTTTTTTATGTAGTTTTAAATGAATTCATTCTATAGTACAGATAGCCGTACGTAATGACATATCAAGGCCGTATTATTAAGAGCTTGTGGTAAAGATGGGTTTCATTCTAATGCCTGGAAATAATATTCCAAGGCCTTAGTATGTTCCCCATTACTCGTGTGGATAAGACCTATATTATATAGTATATAACTTCGGTCATAGGGGTCAATTTCCGGTCACATGGCTTCATAATAATTTCAGACCTATCAACCGAAATGTTGAATATTACGTAAAAAAAACATAGTAAGTATTGGAAATAAGGGAAATTCCTTCATTTGAAATAAAAATAAATAATTTGAATGCGTGTTGATGCATCGGTTTATTATACGAATAGTATGGTTCATAGAATGCATACGAACGATGCAGTGATGCTTTTCTAGCAGTCTAATTTGAATCGAAGATTGAAGGTTGCTCAATTGTCCATATGTATAGCAATGCAATGGATTCCATATGAGAAACATAGTATCAAATTGATGCTATGTATTTCTAGCAAATTGAAAATTCAATGGAGTTCGATTATATATGATTATATTCGATAATAATCTTTGTTAAAAAAAAATGAATATTTGCCTACATTCCGCCATGATTTATTATCTATTGTTTAGTGTCATAGAGATCTTCGGGAATAAGAATCTGGGTCACAATCAAAATAATTTTCATTCTTATAATTCTAAATCCTTTTTTAACCAAGCAGCTTAGGAAACAAATCAAGTTTGTCCATCGATATATGGTTCATAATCCACTCTTTTACCCAATAAACTAAGAGCCAAAGTATTCACATTTTTTTGAATTTGGTGGATCCACTCTGCCATATCTACAGCTCCCATGGGGGTTGTAGATATGTAAGACATCCCATATTCTTTATTTAAATACATCACTGTCATTAAACCCACTTCACAATAAGGAATTATATTGAACCAAGATTTTGGTAAATTTTTAAGATCTTCTACAGATCCTCCTTCAGGAATTATTTGATTAATTTCGATGTCCAGATCTCATAATAAACGTCTTAACTCATGAAAATCGTGTTGATTATGAAAACCCAATGTAAAAATTCCAATTATATTGACAGAAGGCGAAGAACTGATTGAAACTCTCGCATGGGCTCATGAATGCACACCTTTGGCTAATTTAGTTCGATGGAGGGATAAACTGGTAGCTCTTTCCATTGTTCAAGCATTATTAGTTGGATTAGCTCACTTTTCTATAGGCTATATATTCACACCAAGAAATAAGAAACATAAATCTAGTAGCCCAAACAAGATTCCCAAATAAGAACATCCACACCCAGACAGATAAACTGTTCATACCAAAAGGATTGTATCCATTAATTAGTTGTGAAGAATTTAACCAAAGATAATCTCTTAACCATCCCATTAAGTAAGTGGAAGACTCATTAAATTGAGCTACATTTCCCTGCCATAAGGTGATAAGGAAGTGTAAGTGGAAACATGGTTAGAAGGATCTCCTTCCTCTCCATATTTCTCAAACCTAGGAATCTCTATACTTTAGATGTAGTATGAAGCTTGGCCATTTTAATTTTAGTTTATGGTGCAAATTTTTCATTAAAGGGATGAAACATTTTGTAAGAGTTGGTTAAGGATGGCATCATTGGTTATGTTTTGAGATGGAGGTGAATATGGTGGAGGTGTATATATGTTTGAGGGAGAAATGAATGGAATACTTATGAGAGGTAAAGTGGTAGGAGATATGATGTGATATTCCACAAAGGTACAAGGATTGCTAGTGAAAATACCAAAGGTAGGAATGAAATTACTAGTAGGTTGCATCATTGTGGTAGCTTGAGGGTTGGTGTAGGTGGAAATAGAGGAAATGGTTGTCAGAGGAGGAATTTGGGTTCCTCCTTGACTTTGAGTATTGTTCAAGGTTCAAGCACAACTATTTGTTGAGGTAAGATGTTTTCCAAAAGTTTGAGCTAAGTTACACACAATATCTATTCATTTTTCACTTTCAATCATGTCATGTATGTTATCTATGGTAGGAATAGCAGTGTTGGAAATGTTTTCAGTACTCACTAGGTTTGGTAGGTTTTCCAATTCTTCATGGATTTGGATTATGTTTTCTTAAGGGACACTAGCAACCATTTTTTCAACACTTGTCATACTACTTGAAGGTAAAGAGTTATCAAGGGTATGGTCCATACCTAGTGAACTAGTGTCGATAGTATAAGTGAAAGAGATAGATAACCCAAGATCCATGATAAGTGTGTTATCACAGGAGGACATGAGTCTCAAACTACGTCTCACTATAGCATTAGCAATAGGACACAAAGTTGTAAGGCTCATGCAAAGAATGGTCAATGAATGCAAGAAAAATGCGATAAACACAAGATAAATGATATTCTTTCATTCTAATTCTAATGTTTACAAATTCACTTGAAATGAAACCAAATTAAGCTAGATCTAATGAAATGAATGAAAAAAAACTTAACAAATTGAAATAGAGATTTAATAACAAACAAAAAAAGCACAAAAATTAAGTTCTTAATGTTGTAAAATATAGATGTAGACCTAATACGGGACTAAATTTCCCATATGGTTGAATGAGTCCTAGTTAGGGTTTCTGGAAGGTTCAAATACTAAAAAGCAATCAACATAGAATTCCCAAAAATCTTGAAAAATAACTTGTACAGTGACTAAATCACCCAAGTGGGTGAATGAGTCCTAGATTAGGGTTTTTAAACCAAATTCAGAAAATTCTAAGTTGATGTTAAGGTTTCTAGATTGTATGTTGACTTTACTATTTGTAATTATAGATTTTTAGTGAAACTAAATGATGCAAGATGTAAAAATGCAACTGATATGCTCTTTTCACTAATACAAGATTTAGAAGCCCTAGAAATACAAATTAATTAATACAATATCTAATGCAAAGTAAATATAAGTTGAATCTAGGATAGTAATGTTCTCCAAATCAAAAGTAGAGGGTCCAAATTTTGGGTTCACCAAAATGAACCAAAGGAAATAGGGTTCCACCTTTTAGGAGATGGAACTAGGGGTTTAGGAACTATTTCACTCTCAGTTCATTAGAAAACCTTAGAGATCCCTCAACCAAGTGACTCAATTACAAGAAGGGATTTACTAGAAGGTGGTTTCCTTAGGTGTGATTAAAAAAAGGGGCTCACCATTAAAATAAAGCTTCAAAGGATAAATGCAAACCCTAATGCACTAAACCCTCGAAACTTAAAACATGAAATTAGACTGCTAAACAAAGAGCAATAGAAAAGTACCTAAAGGATAGGAGATGTCTAAAAAAGATATAAAAAACCCTGAAATCTTTTGTTTTTGAAGTGTAAAAGGACTCATACTCTAGGCTAGGTGATTTAGTCCTATTACTAGAATATGGGAAGAATCTAGAATCTTCTACTAACAAATCATGATCTACAAAAAAATAGAAGAAAGGGGTATACTAGGACTCATACGCCCAAGGTGGTGATTCAGTCCTAGTATTAGGATTTGAATAAAAAATTTGTAGCATCAAGAGGTCTTCTGTAGCTTTTATCTTTTTCAATATCCAAGTCTGAAAGTCTGAATTTTTGCCTATAGGTAAGTTTTCATGAAGATAAAAACTTCTTGTCAACTTTTACAACTTTCCTCGATCTTGTAACTTTTTCTTCAAAGGATCTTCAAGCTCCAATTCACCTAAATTTTCAATCACACATGAAGAGGGAAAAATGTTGTATTAGGGAATAGGGGTTTTCCTTGGTAAAACCCCGTTTTGGTAATTAAACCTTGAAATGAAATGAAATAACCTAAAGGAATGATGAATGAACAAATGTAATGTTGCAACTCACAAAACCCTTGAAATAAAGGTTGCAAACTTTTGTGAAATGGCTCTAATGGATGTGGATCTTGAATCTTGATTGAATGCTATGTGATAATGTATTTGATACTTGCTTGAATCATGAAAACCTACATCACAAATGTTAGCTCAAAAACACACATGATGCATGAAGACTTTGACATGATGCTTGAATCTTGAATATAGCTCCAAATGCTTGATCATTTTCTCTAAAATACTCTTGAATACTTGAATTGCTAGATCACACTTGCTCTTGAAGATTGCTAGATGACTTGTAAACTTTCTAGCTTGCTAGGAATTTCTTGTTAGGAGAAATTATGTGAAATAACCTTGTATTTATACTTTTTTATGCCAAATTTTCCAAAATTACAACACTATAAGGCGACATTAGATTAGGACAATAAAATCTCACCAAGAATTTGATTTAAAATAAGTCAAAGTTAAAGTGGGACTCATATACTAGTTGGGGCATATGCATCCTAGTAGCTTAAAACTAGGACACAAACTCCAAGAAGGGTTAAGTTCAATGTCATATTTAAGATTAGGCCCTGAGACCTAGGTGGGACCCATATGCCCAAGATGGCATATGAGTCCTAGATCACTAGATCTAGAACACATAACCCAAAAACATGAAACATGATTTGTCATTTATTAAATGTGGAGATTATAAGTCTGTATAGCTTGTGGAGATTATGCTAAGAAAAATGCATTTAATTAGGCTTGGGGATGCAAAATAGGACCAAATAAGGCATAAAGAAGCCACATTTTAGCAGGGAGGGCCCACAAAAGTGTAAAAATGTAAATGGATACATTTTTCTACACTATAATTCCCAAATCTGCAAGACAAGAAAAACAATATGAAGAAATGCAGAGCAATTCCATTTCTCCCAAACCACTTACTTCACCAACAACACACTATCAAACACGTCTTCTACTGATCTATATGATCTAAAACTTGAAAATTTGGATATAACACCTCTGAATACCTCTGATCTTTTTTTCTCAAAAGAACTTGGAAACCAAGTGAACCTGCTACCACTACAACACCTTCTCAACATCTTCACACCATCCTCATCATTTTTTTCCTCTACAACACCATCACAAAAAAAATCACAACACAACCACACTAGAGGTTGACATTATCAACACTACAAACACCTTCTCATCATAGCCACACTAGAGGTTGACATCAATGACAACACTAATGACAACATAGTGCAACATAATAGACAACTATTGATTCCATACAGTTTAACATAGAACACCAAATTCTCTTGATTGTTAGGGAAAAAATAAAATACAAAGGCCTAAAGGAATAGTATAAGCCATTTAATACTTCCCACAAAGGGCACCTATAAAGGTCTTAGAATGAAAAAAACTACTGCTATCTCTATTCAAAAGTAAAATTATTACAATGTTGTTCTCTAGTAATAATTATCAAAATTAAGTACCTAGGAACCCCTACAAAAGATAAAACCCCTAAATACATAGGCACTTCAACATTGCATGGCTAAGGTTTTCAAGGTCAAGGAAAAATGACACTTGGAGCCCCATGAGACATTTGGATTTTAGTACTCATTCTCATAATGAGGTTGTTATAATTGAATTGGATCTTGGGTATGGCACTATCTTAATTCCCAACTAATCTCTACAATCTTGAAAGGTGTCCCACTCTAGCTACTACTAAAGTATCCATTGGGAATGAGGCCCACCCTTCTCAACTAATGGTGCATCATTTCTCTATGAAGGGAAGTCTCTTGCAATTGAGTTGTATGGAAATGCCATGTGGAAGCTCACACTCATCTTTAAGCTCCTTTTGTTTGTTATGTACCAAGTACATTAGAGCCACCATGTGGTGTCCTGGTGTTGTCAATGGAAAGAGTTGAGCATTTATTATGCAGATGAGTGTGAGGGCACCACACACCACAAGTGGGGGAAGCTGATAGTCAAATTTCACAAAGGCCCTAGAGGAAATAGAAGATTGGTATAACACACCTAACTCACACAACTGCATACCAATGAGATGTTAACACATATAACCTAAAAGCATGGATCTGATCCATAGTTTTGACAACTTGCAAGGGGAATTTTCGTTCTAATGAAGAACCTAAAACCTCTAGTTCACACAAAAATAAGAAAAAATGCAAAAGGGAGGGCTTGCAACACTGAAAACTTCTAAAGGGAAACCATCAAAGGAATCCATTCCTCTTTTAGAGGCTGAGCATTCTTCAGAGCTTCAAAATCTCTATCCAAGTCTATTATCTCCTTAAAGGAGAAGCTGCTCAAAATCTATATAACCATCAACATCTAAAACTTGAGATGGGAAAGGGGCTATAAAATAGCCTCCACTTTGGAGACATTTTCCAATTGAACCTGGCTCAAAAATATAGTCTGTTCATTATGTTTTGTGACTAGCAACTCCTTGATCTTGTCCTTAGAGAGGACCATGTTGTTGGAGAGGAACAAGGAGGGGAGTCCTAACCAAACCAACTATTCAATGTGTCCCTTAATTTTCCAAACCACTCTCTCTAAGGTATTTATATATTCCTTACATTTGGACACTACCTTGTTGCAGCTCAAAAATTCATTGCCTTTGAATATTGCTTGCCTCTAGTTGGTTATCCCTACTACCTAGAGAGTCTCATATGTTTTACTATATAGCTTCTCAATTAGAATCTATGAATCTTAGACCTTTGGGGAGATAAAGGTAAGGTCCCTCTCAATAGACACACTCACTTGTGGACTTAATCACTATTTAAATGATAAATCCAAGCACTAGCTTTAGGTGTGATGCCAAATTTTTAATCCTCTCCCAATGTGACAAATACAAAGTTATTGGATCATTGGGAGAATATTCACAATTTGGGAGTGATCAATGGGGTCTTGCTTTAGTTGTTGAATTTATTGGTCCTTGGATTGGGACTCTTATTATATTTTTTGTTTCATTTGTTTTCGTGCACTCATGGAGTCTGAAAGACTCTTTTGGGTTTGCACCAACTTTGTTTCCTTTTGTAGTTTATTTTTTGTGGCCTATTTTTTCATCTTCAAGCCTTCTATCTTGGTCATCAGATTTGCTACCTATACTTGCAATAGAGCTCTTTAGTTAGATTTCAATTGGAAGCTCTCATAAGTGATGTGACTTTATAGATTGGACCTCATTTTTGTGAGCTCCACGTCTTTGGCTTTAGCCTCAATATTGAGATGTTCAACTATGGCTTTCATTTTTATGATCTCTTGAGCTTTCTTCTCTAGTCGATGACCCAACTTGATGTAGTCTATTGTGATATCCTTCTACATTTCTTACATTAATTTCACTCTATCTTGGTCATCAACTTTGCTACCTACACTTACAACAAAGCTCTTTGGTTAGATTTCAATGAGAAGCTCTCAGTAGTGATGTGACTCTATAGATTGGACCTCATTTTTGTGAGCTCCACGTCTTTTGCATTAGCATCAGAATTGAGGTTTTCGGTTGTGGCTTTCAGTTTTACAATCTCCTAAGCTTTCTTCTATAGTCGCCAACCCAACTTGATGTAGTCTATTGTGATATCCTTCTACATTTCCTCCATTAATTTCACTCTATCCAATGGCCTTGACTAGTTGAGGCTCAATCCAACATTGTAGGTTGAGTCTCTAGACAACATTTTCCCTTGAGGTTTGATCATCGTCTACATATATGGCACCACTGGGGCCTTGGTCACTTTTGTTCTTCTCTTCTCTACCTAGGCCTCTTAGGATTTCCTTGTAGTCTCCAACTTCTAGTGGAATTATTCTTGAGATTGAATAATCTCCCCTATGAATGGAAATCCTTATGGCAATCCAAAAAGGAATAGTCACTTATTGTTGTGAATTAACGGACGTTGTTCCTCTGGGGATGAGCTGGTGAGTGAGCAATGTGAAAGGAAAAATGGATGGGAATCTATAGTGTGTGATGGTAGGTGATTGTGCCATGATGGATGTTTGTGTATTGAATGAAGGTGGAAGGGTGGAAAGTAGTGAAATCACAATGGATGGCAAGGTGGTGACTGTCGTGGAGATTATAGAAGGCACCAAAGGAGTATAGAAAGAATATGTAGGAGAAAGAGTAGGGGGAGAAAGATGTACCTCATGACTGAAGGTTGGGGGAAGATGTGCAACAATAGGAGGTAGTTACACCATAATAGGAGGCGATGATGTTTGACTAGTAGGTTTCAAAGTTGGAACAAATTGAATCACCTCTCTTATCCTTGCATGCTCTGGGGGCCCTTTATCAACTCCAAATCCCAATTCCTTTGTGTGGCTTCTTGCCCTTGACCACCAAAGTTAGAACCTACTATCTATATGCTTCCTACTTTTCCTTTCTTATAAAAGTATATACTTGCTAGGTCATCAAAAGAGGGTGCATGTTCCCTTGCAACCAAACTAGTGACAAATACTTATATTCACTAACATGTCATTGAATGTAATAATAACTAAATCACTACGAAACATTTAACCAATATCACCAATTTTATTTCTTTATTTCTTTATTTTTTTAAAATCTATTAAACAAATAATCAATATACTTTCATTTAATTTTTTTTAAGTAATTTACATTTGAGAAATAAAACAATGTTTGCATTTGCAATTTAATATAAACCTTTGGGTGTTGTTCATGTACAAGCAGATGTATTGATGTCTCGTATATAAGACATGATTGAATCATTGATAAACATTTGCAAAAGACCTTTTACTTTGCATTCTTTTTATTCTAACAGTTTTCTCATAAACTTCTTTGTCATCAGACATGACCTACAATCTTTGAAGATTCTCAAACATAGGAAAATTAACAGTCAGAAAGCTGAAATTATACATTCGAAATGAAATAATCAAGATTAAAGATAGGTAGAGCAACTGCAATTTAAATAAAAGATAACCTCTCGGAGATTGAGGAAAAGATTGGGTTCCAGCCATAAACACACCAATATAACTTTGCAACTCTATAAGACCATTGCCTATCTACCCACCTGTCAAATTTACAGTAAGAATATTTCCACACGTTTCTAATTGGAAAGGGTGAACTACTAATTTATTCAAGATTTAAGCGAATTAATATACAAAGAGTGAAAGGACAAGGAATGAGTGCGATTTGAACAAGAATGGATCTGACTGTAACATAATCTTGGAAAATCAATAAACATTTCTCTTCTACTCTCCTTTTCTTTTCTTTAGATTAAATCTGTTGAGAGCAGACGACTGTCGAAAGTACCTTTGTGCTTCGTTGATTTCTCGTATTTTCTAATCAGAAAACTTTTGAAAAAACAAGCGAACTCTCTACAAATCGAATCAACAAACAAAATACTATAAAGATTTTGATAGAATCTCCGTACAAATCTTCCTGGAATCAATGCCACAAATCTTGAAGAACTCCAAGATTTATCAACGTCTATCTTAATACATAGTTCTGTCTGTTAGACGAGCAGCAATGATATATAAAACCAGTGTAAAGACCAGGTAAGACTAAACCAATACCTTCCTATATATGTTCAGCCTTAGACAGATCTGCCAACAAAATTTCTTAGAAATACACCATAATTTAGAACAATTTTTCTTAATTACATTTCCTCAAGGTTGAAGCATTTCCTCTAATTCTCACAATTGCTATCTGGTTCCTCTTCAGGATCAAATTTTCCTTTGCCTTTGTCCTCATTGTCTGTTTCTTCTTTTGGTTTGTTTCTGTGCTCACCATCTGATACGTCTCTGATAGTGCCACAGGAAGCACACAGTATACAGAAATATAGTGCCACAAACAAACGGTCCAAGAGACTCGCATTGCCCTTCTCAAGAGGACCGCCATCCTCCGAAGGACGAATTTTATCACCGTCCATGGCATACTAAACTAAGTGGTAAAACTCTGCAAATAAATGCTATAAAACTTTTATTTCACAAAACTTCAATTTATAATCATATTTGATTATCTTCCAAGCAGAAAATCGAATTCACTATGAAGTTTCTTCACCCCTTCACGCTTCTTGCTCAACTACAAAAGAATATCCAGCATGCATAAAAATTTAAAATATAAAGAGCCGTTGGTTATGGAAAGTGGTGGTGATTAAAAGAAATTGGAGTTTGTTTTAAACAAGCTATTTGAGCGAATTGTTAGTTAAAAGATAACTCCCTAGCCAATGAGTGATTTAAGTACTTTATTTAAAGGTGTTTTGTTTCAGGCTTTTTATTCGTCTGGATTTTGGTGATATGATTATTTTCATTATTTTTAATATACACAAGTTTATTAAAAATAAAATTGTGATTTTATTTTTAAAACTGAATTCAATTTCGAATTTCCAAAATGAATGATTGAGAAATTGATTTGTATAGATATATTTGGAAACCATATTTAGTTAAGTTGGAATATGTAACAATCATTTTTTTTTTATTAAAGGATTTGAAATATTCATGGTGGTGTTTTTTAGAAAAAATAGAAGTGGTGTTTTCTAGTTTAGAGTTGGAGATTGAAGGATGTTTATTATGTCATATTTATTTATGGCATGATTTCAACTTCATTTTTCAAGAGTGTTAAAGTTGGAATATGGAATATCCACATTTCTAAGGAGAAACAATAACACCATTATTCTTAATCATATGGAGTATATAAAACATGTTTAATTAGATTTTTAAAAGTAGATATATTTTAATAATATAAAACAATTAAAATGTAAATCAAACTCTAAAAAGAATTAAATACTTTGAGACATGCTTGCTAAATTTTTAATTCTAAAAATTATTAGACTTGATATCATTATTTATAATAATTGGGAGGTCGTGACACTTCCATATTAGGCCAATCAAAAAGGTGCTATGAGAAATCCTCTAGTGTCAAAATTTATGCAACCATACTCAATGTGTATTTGAATTGTTTATACTTGAATTCATTTGCATTATATCTTTAATTTAAAAATTCAAGT
Organism: Sequoia sempervirens; assembly: GCA_007258455.2. Lineage (NCBI taxonomy): Eukaryota > Viridiplantae > Streptophyta > Pinopsida > Cupressales > Cupressaceae > Sequoia > Sequoia sempervirens. Next base: position 16,073 of record VDFB02130952.1, read on the forward strand.
GTGTATGTGATAAAAAATAAAATTTATAAGTCATACATGGTATGGTGCGGTATGGAATCTGATCAATCTCCAGGTGGAAGATTGTTGGTCTATGGAATTTGATCAGATTTTGGTGTTAACATTTTGGTCACTTTCCCATGTGTAGCTTCCCCCATTTTTATTAAAGAAAATTTATTATCAATCCCCAATGTAATCCAGTTGAAAAACTAATTTGTAATTGCCTAAAAAATGAGTTTTATTTGTTGTAGATTGAAATGTCAATGGTCGCATGAACTGGAGATGAAAAATAGTGGCATAAGTGTTTGGAGCCAGCAGCAAGGCACGCGTGGGAGAGATAGAAATTCATGTGGGAACTTGTAGCGACTTTGTGAGTGGTGCACATAGGAGAGTGCATGGAATTTCAGCAATGAGAATTGTGAGACTTAAGTTGCATGTTGCAGTTATTTGTTGCAGGTTGTTTGTAAATTGTATTTCGTTGGAATTTGAATAAAATTGGACTACTATTGTTTGTGAATGTATCTGAGAAAAGGGTGAACCACGTTAAATTTTTGTTGTCTTGTCTTTATGTAATTTTCATTTCTTTGTTTTATGTTTTAAAATTTACATTTCATTGATAACTGAATTCATCATTCGTGGAGGTAAATCCTAACAATACATGTATTAAATGTGTATATCTTGATTTAAAATTAAAATATAATTTTTAATTTTTAATTTAATATTGAAAATGTGTACATACATGTATGCAAGGAAATAGCACACTTGATGGAACAATAGGTCCCATTAGTGATAAGCCTAAGCAAGTTCTTAATCCATCCACATCAATTCAAGTAGATGTGTAATATACACTTTAGTAAATCCTATGCAATTTATAAGTATTTTATGCTTGTTCTGTGTAAATACCTAGGTCTAACTCATGAATTTTATTTAAATAAAAGAATTAGCAGGTTAGCCGTTTACCACACATTTGATACTGATGTGGAAGATGATGAACACTACATGTGGTATGCTTATATAAGTCTATTTAAATATCTAATTTCATGGTTTGGTTTTAAATATTTTATTTAAATAATATATGAGAGATTTCAATTATTTTTCTATTATAGGGTGAGATATAGTTGAAGAGGAACTAAGGGGCCCTCTCAGTTTCATTATGATATAACTTAGAGTGTAACAAAATATTTATTTCATGGAATATTTCAATATTTTCTAGTCATAGATTGTTAAGTAGTATTTGTTATTCATCGACTATGTATTTATTTGTTATCCATGGACTACAATTACTTCAATATTTATTGACATGGACTATGTGTTTTCTATTCATAGTCTAGATGACTATTTCAATATTTATTTCATAGACTTTATGTATTTGATAATCATGTGTTACGACTATTTCAATATTTAATTATCTCAATATGTATGCATATATATTCTCCATGTATCTGCCACTATAGATCCTCAAGATCAAAATTTATCATTTATTTGATATTCCTTTTAAGTTGTGTTCTATAATATTTACCCCTCCTTCCACTACACATGCATTTGTGTATGAATTAACTACTCTATGGTAGATAATTTAGCACATTATTTGGTCAATATCATCACTTATTAAATTATATTATTTTGTATATAATTATTTCCCTAATTGATGCAAAGATTCTTGATCAATAGTTAGACGTGCTACAAAATGTGATGTTTAGAAATTTATAATAATTTTTACAACTAACCTAATTCATAATATTTTAGTTCACACATTACTAGTGGTGCACAATTTTTTAGAGGGTCCTACCAAAAGAACTAAAATGCTAGTCACATTCTACTTATACGTAAAGGTGATCAATACATTATTAAGACTACTATTGCTATATAGATTTGTCACTATGATATTTCACTGTAAATAACCTTGACTTGCCTAGTGGGTAGTGAAAAAGTTCACCATAGTTGGGGAAAACATTATTGGATTAGCAACTTTCCTCTACATTTGAAAGGGGTAGTTAACTTGTAAGATATAATTTTAGGGTTTATATAGGTATGTTTTTAACTAGAAATAGGAAATGTGCACAAATCAAAACCTAAATAAATGAGAAAAAACCCTAGGTGTGGTTTCTATGAGACCAAGACTCTATATATTGTATAAAGATAAAAATAATAACGAAAAATAGAAAAGGAGAAGAAAAAATAAAAAGATTCATTCCCAAAAAAATGGTTTAAAGAGAAAAAAATGCCAATAAGGTTTTAACAATTAAATGTTGTCTTATGTATGAAATATTGCATATAGGATTTTCTGACTCGTGAATTAGTAAAAAACCTATTATCTTATCCCAATTGTCCAATTTAAGAACGAATAATAAATGAAAATATTATCTTTCTTTACATTAAAAACAAAACTTTGAAGGAATAACTACAAATTCAATATTAGAAGATCTCATAGAATAAAGAGACATTACTTTGACTCATATGCTCTTCATATCGTTCATTAATTAATTTGGAAATGAAGATATCAAAGACTCATTTTCTACTCCTATACAATGTGAGGGAATCTAGGTCTCCAAAATGGGCCCCCTTTTACATTGAAAATGATTGCATTTATAGACTCTACCCAAATAACTAACTAGCAACTCATTTTTAAAATATTATAAAATATTTGAAATAATATTAACATATCTTGTAATGAGTATACATAATTATATCATTTAAATAAAATGACTTTGAAAATTAGTTAACTAAGTTTATAATAAAATATTGAGTCTCACTTAGGATTTGATGTGTTATATTTGTAATAGCATATGTCAAACATTTAACACATTTTGGATATTGATGAGCACTCCCATTAGATGTGGTTTCTCCTATATCATTAATGCATTCTCAAGATAAAAAACATGTGTGGTATTAGAAACCCCTTGGTAAGCTTACATAGAGAGGAAGCATTTGTAGTCTCACTTAGCATGTCACAAGTTTTGTCTAGTAATGAACTTGCTTCTATAACATGGTCTATAGCTGATACTTCTTGTTATGCATGTACATTTATTCATTCTCCTATGTCTTGTAACTTTAATGTATACTCTGAGAACCTATAATTATTTTATGATAGCATTTCATGTAACAACTATCACATGCTCACATACTCTATAATTTTATTTTATTTAGTCACCTATCATGCCTATGTAATTTGGAAGAAGGTGAAAGCCTAATGTCAAGATATGATTGTATTTTATTTCAATATTTGGATGGATTTAATAGTTATGTTGTAAACTTAACACTTTAATTGTTAATTAGTGTAATTTTCAAGTAATTGAAAGTGGTGAATTTAATGGTTTTTTTTCTTAATAATGACATTGTTGTTCTTACCCCTATATTATATTTTTTTTAGACTAGCTACCTATACTAAAAGTTGTGATGATGTGTGTGTGAGTATTAAATGGTTTTGGAGGTGTTTGGGGTGCAAAAAAGGTTAATCTAACAACCTATTTTGGAAATTGATCTTAAACCTTGTAATGTAGTCTGGAAATTAGAAGGTTGAGTCATGCTAGTTAGACAACCTAATTCATATTGTTTTTATCATTGTTAGCAATGACCTTAATCAATGGTCAATCACCTTACTCTAATTGGATAGTTGATTTACTTCCTCCCCATAAATGCTTGCATGGAAATTACTTTATAAAAAGTAAAACTATATAAATGAAAAATAAAATAATATAAATAAAGAAATCAAAAGAAAACAAAAATTAAAATATTATAAACAAATAAAAGAAAGAAGAATGGAAAATAAAATGGGTAAGTATAATATCATGATGGGCCAAACTATGCTTCTAAGTGGCAACAAAAATACATAAAAACAAAGTTAAGGAACTTGATATAAAATATCTAGGTTATTAACATAATTTAGAAAATATGTAGGAATAGAATTTGTAGTGATTTGAATGTAGTTTGTATGCTACTAGCTTTTTTATGAAAAAAATAAATATATTAGGTAAAATTTTGAAATTTTAGTGAAGTACTATAATTTTTGAAAATAAATAAAAAATGTGTCATTGTGGAAATATGTATTATAGAAAAGTAGTACTATAATTTATATTATATGAATATAATATTGTATATAATAATATAATATATTATTAAAATGTATTTAATAGATTTTTGCAAGAGAGTATTCTATCATAATTATTATAATCAAAGTACAAATGAAGCTACAAGGAGTAGGAGCAACATATACATCTCTCTACCTACCTCTCGCTCACTCATTATCTCCCTCTATCTCTCTGTCCCTCTCTACCTATCCCTCTCTCCCTCATCTCTCTCTCACCTTCTATCTCTACTTCTCTCTTCCACCTCCTTCCTCCCCTCTTCCTCACTGTCCTTCCTCCCCTCTCACTTCTCTCTCCCCTCCCTCTCTATTCTTTCTATCTCCCTCTCTCTCTCTACTATATCTACATCCCTCCACCCATCTCTCTCTCCTCCATCCACCACCTCTCTCTCACTTTTACCTACCTCTTCTTTGATTCTTCCTCCTCTCCACTTTCTACTTCTCCTATCTCTCATATTCCTCTATCACTCCCACATTACCTCTCTCTACCTACCCTTCTATATCTCCCTCTCTCCCTCTATCTTTCCCTCATTACTCTTTATCACCCCTCTCCCTCTTTTTCTCTACTTACCTCTTCCTCCCTCTTCCCTCTCTCTCCCTATTTCTCCACCATACGTCTCTCCTATCTCCCTCCCCCGTCCTCCTCTGGTCTATCTCCTCTCTGTCCCCTCTCCCTACCCCCACCCTCTCTTCTCCCATCTTCCTCCTCTCCTCCACCCCTCCTTCCTCTCTCTTATCTCTATCTCCCCTCTCCTTCTCTCTACCTACCTCTTACTCCATACATCCCTCATTCCCCCTCTCTCTCCCTCTCTCTCTTGCTAATGTTCTAGCTCTCCATCTCCCTCTATCTCTACCTCTCTCTCCCCTTCTCTCTATTGAAAGGCGCAAGACAATTGAGAGGGGGGTGAATCAGTTGTCATCAAATTCAATCACAAATATCAAACACTTATCAACTTCAAATCCACTTAATTATGCTATTAAGTATGAACATGAAATGAAAGTAACAGAAAACAATATCAACATAGAAAACACCATATTTACATGGAAAACCCAATAAGGGAAAAACGAAGGTGAGGATTAGCTCACAATATAAAGTAATTCCAAAACCAATTACAAAGAGGCTCATTGCTAGAGGGCTCACTACCTAGAAAGGACTCACTGTCTGAATACAAGGCTCACTTCCTACAAATAGGACTCACTATCTAGAAGGAGACTCACTCCCTATAGAAACAAAAGATGATAGAAAAATCCACCACAACAAATTACACACATCCACAACTTTGATCAGAAGAATTGCAAACACTGTTAGCTCACTGCTTTTAGGAATCTAATACATTAAAGTATTTTTTCCTCAATTCACCTTTGCACACTCTACTTCTTACACTTTTGGCATACTTGATCGATTGATACAAAACAACTCAACTTGTCATATATTTATATCATCTTCAACCTTAGAAACTTTCTCCAAGGTCGACTACATAGACCTCAATTACAAATTCAAATTAGGTTAGAAACTCAACATTCTCGTAGTGGAAGAGAATGAGAGTGTACCAAACCAACACTTAACCAAGACCCAAAACAATGTATCAGATCAATCACACACATCCTTAATTAACACTTATCCTTCGCATGACATGTAAACACCAGGTTGTCCAAACCTAATGAAAACACAAATGAACTTTGAAGTACACACTTCTACAACAAGAGGATAACATGTAGACCACATAACACACTTCACCATACTCTGGAACACATCTTGGATGCCTTTAGATACATCCATACCAAATGCAAAAACCTTCATACATAAAACACTTCTCACCAGTCCACCTGGACTACACAGACACACACAAGAACTATGAAACTCAACTTCCAGATCACCAGACCATGAACACCTTTGTTAGAACAAAGATAACTCCTTAACAAGCCTTCTACCAGACCTGTAAGACCTAGAACCAACTAGTGGAGGACCGCGGAGAAGAAATATTTCTCCCAGTCCATAGGAAAACAACTCTTCCAAACCAGTTCACATACCGGTGAACACAAATTTTACTCTCCATCAAACCGAAAACCACAATCTAAGATATACCACCAATAGATTCCCATAAACAACACTTCAGCTCTGCACAAGCATAGGATCAACATAGAAGAAATGTGGAGCACAAACCAGAGCACATTTTGAACACACATAACTTTGTCTTCACAGTTTTCTCAAAAGCACTTGGCAACTCATCATATCAGCACACCTGCAATATCATAAAGATAGCTCCATGTACTCACAACATCTCATCAACATCTCAACTAAACATGCACAACCTACAATAACCTATATTGTGTTGACATCAATGACAACATCAATGAAAACACAACCAAACTTACTCATACTTGCAACAATCTCCCCCTTTGTTATTGATGGAAACACATGATGTGAAAAACCACCAAAGACAACTCTCCTTTATTTTCTAGATTAGACAACCTACACAACATTCCTGCACTCTCAATACTCTATCTCCCTTTTAGCTTCTTCTTTTTCTCTCCCCCTTTTACTAATTTTCACAAGACTCTCTCTCCCCTTTGACATCAATGGCAAGGAACAAAAATTCTTATCACTCCCCCTTAGGAGTGCACCCACACAACTCATACTACAACAATGAAAATTTCTACTCCCCCTATGGAGTAGACCCACTCATCAGTCCAGACAAATGAAGAATTTGTAGATCCACTAGACTGATGCACCTTCATGTGCACCTAGTTCAAAGGAGGTCCAATGGCCTCCAACTTCTCCCTGAGATACTCAAAAGTATCCTTTGGAAGAGCCTTAGTAAATATATCTGCAATCCAATCCTTTGTAGTCACATACTCCAGTCTGACTTCATTCTTCAACACCTTCTCTCTCAAGAAATGGTATCTGATAGATATATGCTTTGTTCTTGAATGAATTACTAGATTCTTGGAATTTTTTATAGCACTTGTATTATCATAGATAGGTATAGGTTCATCGCATATCACTCCTATTTCCTTCAATGTTTGCTTCATCCACAAAACCTATGTACAACAAGATGTTGCAACAATATACTCTACTTATGTAGTGGATAAAGAAATTGAATCACATTTCTTGCTTAACCATGAAACCAATCTTCCACCAAGAAAGAATGCACCACCACTTGTACTCTTTTGGTCATCCACACAACCAGCCCAATATGCATCATTGTAAGAACTCGAGGTAAAATTAGTATCCTTAGGATACCATAGGCCATAATGCAAAGTTCCCTTAAGATATTTGAATATCCTCTTCATAGTTGTAATATGTGCTTCTTTAGGTTCTTCTTGAAATTTGGAAACCATACATACTACATGCATGATATCTGGTCTTGTAGCAATAAGATACAAAAGTTCGCCAATCATAGATCTATACATGCTCTGATCAACTTTAGCAAGTTCGTCATTTTTACTCAGCTTGCATCCAGTCACCATAGGGGTACTAACCAGTTTGGAGTCATCCATTCCAAACTTCTTCAACAACTCTTTAACATATTTAGATTGTGAAATGAATATCCCCTTATTAGTTTGATTCACTTGAAGACCAAGAAATAAATTCAACTCACCAATCATGGACATTTCAAACTCTTTTTGCATCTCCTCTGCAAACCTCTTGCACATACCTTCATTTCCTCCAAAAATGATATCATCAACATACACAACCACTATCAACATTCTATTTCCTTCAACTTTAAAATAGAGATTACTATCTGCGGAGCCCTTGCTAAACTTACTTTTGTCTCTGGTCAAGTGATTAGAGCAGCCACTGTCAATCACCCAATAGTCTCCATCCTGTCTAGCATGAAAGGCAGTAACTAGAGTACCTTCCATCTCTTCCTTGTTGTTCTCTGAACTACTTTCCCTTGCACATCTTCTAGAGTTAGCAAATACAAATTTATTCTCTAAGGCTAAAAACAAGCATTCATTATCACCCTCAAAATCATACTCATCATCAAAAAATTTAGCATCTTCTCTGACATAGTACAACTTCTTGAACTTCTTATCCTTCTTGTCTTTATTATCCATGTTCTTCTTATGTACAGTTCTATTTTGACATCTCGAAGCATAGTGACCAATATTTCCATGTAACTGAAACATTTAAAAGACAACATACCTTTGTACTTACTGATACCTTTCTTCAAATTCTTTGTAAAATTTTCTTCCAACTCATCTAAATCATCACTATTTGGATCATCTTCTATCTTAGTAGCTTTAAAGGTTGATTTTGTCTTCTCTTTCTTTCCAAACTTCCTCATCTCAATTGTTGTCAAGGTGCCAAATAGTTGTTCTTTAGTAAACTTCTTAGCATCATACACTTCTTCAATAGATGAAACCTTATCATTGTAACTCTCAAGTAGAGTCATCAAAATATTATCCATTACATCTTCATCAATCAGAGTACCACCTTGAATTTTCACTTCATTCACTACAATATCGACCCTCTGAAAATAGCTTGCAATATCTTCACCTTCTTCCATCTTCAAGTTCTCATATTTGCGCTTAGTTGTTAGCTTCTTTGAAAATTTCACTCTATCATTTCCTTCATAGATATCTTCTAACTTTTTCCATACTTGTAATTAAGTAGTTCCCTAAGAAATAACTTTTGTTCTTTCAATCTTAGATAAGGCACTATAGATTGCATACCTCACTCTTTCATTTTCCTCATAGGTAGAAATCTCATTTGCAGAAGTAGGACCACTTGTCGGCGCAACATACTTTGTCTCAATAGCCTTCCAGGTCTTATAACCAAGAGAGATTATGTAACCTCTCATCTGCACTTTACAATCACTGTAGTCAAATCCATCAAACAGTAAGATCGCCAATTTGTGTACCATCAGATCTACCTTGAGTGGTTAAGCTCTTCACCAAGGAACCAATGCTTTGATACCAATGTTGAAAGGTGCAAGACAACTAAGAGGGGGGTGAATCAGTTGTCACCAAATTCAATCACAAATCTCAAACACTTATCAACTTCAAATCCACTTAATTATATTATTAAGTATGAACATGAAATGCAAATAACATAAAGCAATATCAACACAGAAAACACCAAATTTATGTGGAAAACCCAATAAGGGAAAAACCACGGTGAGGATTAGCTCACAATATAACGTAATTCTAAAATAAATTACAAAGAGGCTCACTGCTAGAGGGCTCACTACCCAGAAAGGACTCACTTTCTGAATACAAGGATCACTGCCTACAGATAGGACTCATTGTCCAAAAGGAGGCTCACTACCTACAGAAACAAAAGATAGAAAAATCCACCACAAAATATTGCACACATCCACAGCTTTGATCAGAAGAATTGCAGACACCGTCAACTCACTGCTTTCAGGAATCTAACACATTAAAGTATTGTTGCCTCAATTCACTTTTGCACACTCTACTTCTTAAACTTTTGGCATACTTGGTTGATTGATACAAAACAACTCAACTTGCCATATATTTATACCATCTTCAACCTTAGAAAATTTCTCCAAGGTCGGCTACACACTCCTCAATTACAAATTCAAATTAGGTCGGCAACTCAACATTCTCGCAGTGGAAGAGAATGAGAGCGGACCAAACCAACACTTAACCAAGACCAAAAACAATGTCTCAGATCAATCACATGCTTCCTTAACTAACTCTTATCCTTCACATGATGTGTAAACACTAGGTTTGAAAAACCTAATGAAAACACAAATGAACTTTCAAGTACACACTTCTACAACAAGAGGATAACATGTGGACCGCATAACATTCTTCACCATACACTAGAACACATCTCAGATGCCTTCAGATACATTTGCAGTGTAGAGAAATCTTGTTCATCTCAGAGAAACATCCAAGATCAATAGTTCCTTTGATAACTTTAATTTCAATTAGATTTCCTCAAAGACATGTACTACTATTCCAAAAAGCAAAATCAAACATAGTTGATTTCCCACATTAACCCTTCTGAGAAAAGCACATGCAAAATTAACCAAATTCAACACTATGCATAGATTCAAATTGTAGAATCAACCAACACGAAAGACAAAAAATATGGACACATAGATCTATGTGGGGAAAACCCTTTCGGGTTAAAAAACCCCACACTCCGAAAGATCGATCCATTGTATTATTTAGCAATAGATAGAGTTATAATACAATCTTAGGCTCATAGCTAGATTTTACATCTTGTTCCATCTGAAGACAAACTGGCAGCAACCCTGTTCTATTTCCCTCTCTCCTTTTTTTACATTTCTTTGATCAACCTCTCAGTCCATTACAAACTTTGCACTGTTACAATACTCTCACACAATATACATTGAAAATTAACAACAAAAGATCAATCAAGACATTCTATATGGAGAGATTTCAGTAGCATAAGCTTGCTTAGATCTTCCTCTCTATCTTATTGTAGAGCGTTCAATGTTTATACCATTCATTATCTACTGAAAAGAAATAGTTCAACTTCCTCTGTAGATCAGTTCATTTTCCTTCTGTTGGACCAACTGTCAACTGGTCTTGGACATCGAACAAACTTCTCCAGCTCATTCGTGATCCTCTAATGAACATCAAACACATCGGTGGTTAGCCAAGTCAACGTCCTCCATCCACCCAAATAAATTCAAACACTCACCACTCTGCTGCAACCAAGACACAACACCCTTGCAGTGTTGTGGTGACTACACTGCACCACCGTAAGAGGGCTTCAACATAGCCACAGGTGGCGGTAACCCGAAACTACCACACCTCTCTCACAATCACCTAATGGTATATCTTAGATTGTGGTTTTCGGTTTCATGGAGAGTAAAATTTGTGTTCACCGGTATGTGAACTGGTTTGGAAGAGTTGTTTTCCTATGGACTGGGAGAAATATTTCTTCTCCGCGGTCCTCCACTAGTTGGTTCTAGGTCTTACAGGTCTGGTAGAAGGCTTGTTAAGGAGTTATCTTTGTTCTAACGAAGGTGTTCATGGTCTGGTGATCTGGAAGTTGAGTTTCATAGTTCTTGTGTGTGTCTGTGTAGTCCAGGTGGACTGGTGAGAAGTGTTTTATGTATGAAGGTTTTTGCATTTGGTATGGATGTATCTAAAGGCATCCAAGATGTGTTCCAATGTATGGTGAAGTGTGTTATGTGGTCTACATGTTATCCTCTTGTTGTAGAAGTGTGTACTTCAAAGTTCATTTGTGTTTTCATTAAGTTTGGA
>VDFB02130956.1:0-11704 GCA_007258455.2 Sequoia sempervirens
AAAATGTGAATTTTATATAATTGTGCAAGGATAGGAGGGTTCTTAATAATATGGCAAGGCTATTCAAGCCATTTGAATGGTTGTTAAGGTCTTAGGTCTTTAGGATTGCAAAGTTGCTTCAAAATGCAAAGTTGTCATAAGGAAATTTGGCGTAAAATCAGCATTAATGATGTAATTTCATTAACTAATGGTTCCCTCCTTCAAAAATTAGTTGAGGGAAGTTGTAAATGATGGGAAAAAAGTTTAAGAAGCCTCCCTTGGGTCGAGGTTGGGCTTTTGTTGGCAGTTTTGAAGTTTTGAAGCATTTAATAAGAAGAAAACTTTGTTTTTTCTATTTTTTACAACGTTTTTTCCTGATTCCGTGCTTGGTACGGCCTAGTACATAATTTTACGGACTCAAAATTGTAATGGTTTGAAAGAGGGAAGAGTCTACTTTATTTTGGTGGTGATTTGGCTCGTTTTCATTAATAATTGAGTAAGTTACATTAATTTTAGTGAAAGTGGGTCTGAAAACTTGCAAAACAAGGGTTTGGTCACCAAAATGGATGTATTTCCCATTTCCACCATGGGAAAAATCTAAAAACTGGTGTATTGGTAGATTTAGGACTCCTTTACATTATGAATTTTTTTTCATATTGAAAAATGGAGTTTTGCAAAAGTTATGTGATGCCCTAGCTCTGGTTTTACCTTGAAACAGTCCAGAAAATGATCATTTGTAAGCATTTCTTTCAATTTTTTATTATTTGAGTAAATAGAATGGATGAAACATGTGAAAGGGGTCTTGGGTAACCTGTTGGAGTCCATTAAATGCATTAGGGGTGTTGGGGTGTGCCTTGACAAGTTGAAAGCTTCCTTGTACATGCCTAGTTAAGCCTTGTTTATGGCTTGTAAATCAATCTTTTCATACATTTGCTTTGGGTGTTTGATCGTGTGCTTTTGGGAACTTGTTGGGGATCTTGTTAGAAGTCTAAAACCTGATTTCATTGTCTGGTTAATGCCTTTAATAATTTTTTATTTTGACTGTCCTATTTGGCAATGTTGCAAGGTTGCATGGGCTTGTGTAAGAGTGATAAGAGAATGGGAGTTTTTGAGTGTAAAGTTAGGTTAGTTGGTCTTGTTTTGACATTTTGAGAGTGTACACAGCATCCCCAAGTCCTTCAAACATTTCTGGTTCTGTGAGTTGAATTGGGTGATCAAGTTTCTTGTTGGAAGGAATAGTGAAGTTGATGTGTGCATTTAGAGAAGCTATTGGAAAAAGGTATTGCTTCCCCTACCACTCTGCATCATAGTGGTATCAGAGCAGGGAGTAGGTTTTGGTTTGCATTTTGCAGGTTGAAGAAAAGAAAAGGTTGACAAGATGCCTCCAAAGAGCAAAGATATGGCTAAAGAGATGAGGGAGATGAAGGAAAGGCATGCAAGAGAACTCAAAGAGTTGGAAGAGAGAGTCATAGCCCTGGAGACAAACAAGAGAAGAGATGCTGAAGAGAGTGAGCCAGAAGAAGAGGAAGATGAGGAGTTTGAAGACATGGAAGAAGAACTTGATCCAGAAGACCAAAGAATGGCAAAGTTGTTGAAGGCAGTGAAAGGTGACAAGCCTAAGGTAAAACTTGATGTTTCTAAATATGGTGGTAGTCTAAATGATGAAGAACTACTTGATTGGATTGCTGCATTAGATAACCATTTTGAATGTGAAGAAGTTCCCGAGGAGCAAAGAATAAGGATTGCAAAGACTAAGTTGCAGGGTCATGCTTTGGTATGGTGGAATTACTTTCAGTCTGAGAGGAGGAAACAAGGAAAGTCTAAAATCACATCATGGGACAAGATGATATCTAAACTCAAAGGTAAATTCTTACCCAAAGATCACCAAATTCAAATGTTTAAAAAATTGCAAAGTTTGAGGCAAAGGGAAATGGATATTAAGTCCTATACTGAGGATTTTTATAAATTAAGTTTGAGGTCTGGTCATCACGAGAACGAAGATGAAAAAATTGTTAGGTATATTGGTGGTTTGAGGCTTAATATATAGGATGAATTGGTTTTGGCTAACCCTAGGAGTGTAGAGGATTGTTATCAAATGGCAATCAGGGTGGAGGAGAAGCTTAAAAGGAGACAAGAGAAAGCAGTAAGAGGAAGAGGTGGTCCTAGTGCAAGAGGAAGAGGAATACCTTCTACATCAAAGCAGCCAAATGAAGATCAAGGAGCAAACAAAGGTAAAGATCACAATGATTCTAGAGGTGGTTTTGGTTTTAGAGGTAGAGGAAGGTTTGGTATTGGTAGAGGTTCTAATGATTTTGCAGGAAGATGCTACACATGCAATGAGTTTGGCCATCCTTCATGGAAGTGTCCTGAGAGGGTTGGTAGTTCTTCTAGTGGAGACAAGAAGATTGATAGAAGAGCACAATTGGTACAGGAAGAGGAGTGTGAAAGTAATTGTTCTCCAAGTAGGAATGCAGATCCCGAGGTTGGGGAAATGTTGATGGTGAGAAAAACAATCTTGAAGGCAGCAAAAGAGGAAGCACTTTTGCAAAGGAAAAGTCTCTTCAAGACAAATTGTAAGTGCAAGGACAAGGTATGTAGAGTGGTCATTGATTCTGGCTCAACTGAAAACATGGTGTCATGTGAAATGGTCAATAAGTTAGGATTGAAAAAGATTCCTCATGAATGTCCCTATAAAATCTCATGGTTAACTGATGATCAATCTTTGTTGGTGAATGAAAAGGCTATAGTGGATTTTCAAATTGGTGGTTATCATGATAGTGTTGTGTGTGATGTTCTTCCAATGGACTGTTGTCATCTCTTATTAGGCAGACCTTGGCAATATGACAAGAGGGCATTGTATGATGGTAGGGAAAATACTTACACCATAGTTCAAGATGGTCATTCTTTTATGTTAACTCCTCTTGTAGAAGATGCTAAAGGTAAAGCAAAGGTCATAATGTGTGGCAAGAAGGAACCTATAAATGTAATGAAGGAGAACCAATTTTTTGATGTTGTTCCTTGTTTTAAGACTGAAAATGCAGATATAAGGTTTGATGTAGGGGTAAAAGAAGTGTTGACAGTGAGTTTGCATGAAAGTGTGTTAGTAGGAGCCATTGAATGCCCTATAGTTAAGACCAGGTCTGAGAAACAAACAAATTTTGCAGGAAGTACAGTACATAAGTCTGATTTGACAGTGGCAAAACAACTTGATGAGGCAGTGAGTGAAAGACAAGGAAAACAGGGACAAAAAGATAGTTGCACGCATGAAGGTGACAAAGGAAACAACAAAGATCATAGAGTTACTAATCCTTGTTTGTATGCAGGTGAAAAACATAGTAAACAATTCAATCTTGGTCAGGGAAAAGATAAAAGACTGTTTGCAGGTCTGAGGATAGAGAAGAGGGAAAATGCATGTATCAATGCATTCCAAAATGCTAGAAGTGCAGGGCTGTTTGCAGTTCCAGTTTACATGAACCAATGGAGTGGATTTGTGGATCAGTGGACCTTGTTTGAAGCTTGGAGACAGTGCTATCAAACACAACTCATGAGGCATGAGTCTTTTCTAGGGGGGGTGTATGGTGCAAGAGCACCTACACCTCATCCTCCATTTTTGCTCATTTAATGAAAATTTGTTGTTAGGAGGTTAGAATTAGTCTTTTTTGAGTCTTTTAGTCATTAATAAGGTCAATCAAGACCATTGAGCAAGATCTAGGGTGAGTTTTTGAGTTTTGAGTCAAAATATGCAACAATGCAATCTTGCACTAAAAGTTGCTTTTGTAGCCTTTGAAGGCAAAAATGTGAATTTTTATGTAATTGTGCAAGGTTTGGGGTCTTGAAAATGTAATAAGGCTGTTTCAATGTTATTTGAATGGTTGTTAAGGTCTTAGGTCTTTAGGATTGCAAAGTTGCTTCAAAATGCAAAGTTGTCATAAGGAAATTTGGCGTAAAATCAGCATTAATGATGTAATCCCATTAACTAATGGTTCCCTCCTTCAAAAATCAGTTGAGGTCAATTGTAAATGATGGGAAACAAGTTGAAAAATCCTCCCTTGGGTCGAGGTTGGGCTGTTGTTGGCAGTTTTGAAGTTTTGAAGCATTTAATAAGAAGAAAACTTTGTTTTTTCTGTTTTTTACAGCGTTTTTTCCTGATCACGTGCTTGGTACGGCCTGGTAAATAATTTTACAGACTCAAAATTGTAATGGTTTGAAATAGGGCAGAGTCTACTTTCTTTTGGTGGTGATTTGACTCATTTTCATTAAGAATTGAATAAGTTACATTAATTTTAGTGAAAGTGGGTCTGAAAACTTGCAAAACAAGGGTTTGGTCACCAAAATGGATGTAATTCCCATTTCCACCATGGGAAAAATCTAAAAACTGGTGGATTGGTAGATTTAGGACTCCTTTACATTCTGCAATTTGTTTCATATTGAAAAATGGAGTTTGCAAAAGTTATGTGATGCCCTAGCTCTGGTTTTACCTTGAAACAGTCCAAAAAATGATCATTTGTAAGCTTTTCTTTTGATTTCTGAGTATTTTAAAGAAATAGAATGAATGAAACATGTGAAAGGGGTCTTGGGGAACCTTTTGGATTCTTTTAAAGGAATTAGGGGTGTTGGGGTGTGCCTTGACAAGTTGAAAGCTTCCTTGTACATGCCTAGTTAAGCCTTGTTTATGGCTTGTAAATCAATCTTTTGATACATTTGCTTTGGGTGTTTGATCCTGTGCTTTTGGGAACTTGTGGGGGATCTTGTTAGAAGTCTAAAACCTGATTTCATTGTCTAGTTAATGCCTTTAATAAGTTTTTATTTTGACTGTCCTATTTGGCAATGTTGCAAGGTTGCATGGGCTTGTGTAAGAGTGATGAAAGAATGGGAGTTTTTGAGTGTAAAGTCAGGTTATTTGGTCTTGTTTTGACATTTTGAGAGTGTACACAGCATCCCCAAGTCCTTCAAACATTTCTGGTTGTGTGAGTTGAGTTGGGTGATCAAGTTTCTTGTTGGAAGGAATAGTGAAGTTGATGTGTGCATTTAGAGAAGCTATTGGAAAAAGGTATTGCTTCCCACATACACTCTACATCAGAACCAATGGGAAGGAGGATGAAAACTATGAGCAACCTTGTTTGATCAACAAAAAAAGCTAATAAAGCTTGCCATCTTCACTAAATCAATCATAGTCAAGCAGCACTTAAAAAATGCATAGTAGTCATAAGTTGTAGAGAGGAGGGGATTCCACACAAAAACTAGCCTTCTTACTCCATGTTCATCAAAAATAGCCAAGTGCATACATTTTCTAAAAGATTCAGAGTTTTTGGTGCAAAAATGTAATGAGAAGATAAAACTAGAGTTTATATTATGTATTTGTATCCTTTGATGGTTCAGCATTTGTTGGATGATGACTTACATAAAGAATCATACCAGAATAAAGAATGTTGTCTCCTCAATTGAAAACCCATACCCATTTGAAACTCTTCCACGTACCTAACGCATTCCATGCCACAAACAAAAGCCATCATAGAGAAGGCCTCCTAAAAATCTGAGCTAAAAGCGTTGTGCGCGACCAAAATTTGTGGCGACTTTGTAAACTCTTCCTTAAGCCTTTTGGTTTCTTTGTTATAGAATTCTAGGGCAAGATCTCTAGTCCTCCATAATTCTTCTGCTTTCTCTCGAGTGAACGTATCCATCTTTTCTACTCTAGAGCCCCTTCCGGGGGGGATGCATAGCATATCCCTAATAGCCTTTACGTTGATCACAAACCTCAGTTCCTGACCCTTAAAGGTGTTGGTATATGTGTTAAAATGTTGCATGCACTCGTGGACTAGTTTCGAGCAGTAATGCACAAAAGGAACCATATACTGCAGCAGACCATTGAACCATAGCTTGTGCGCCAAAGACTATTGGATACTAACTTGTTTCATTCTCTCACAGGTTTCCTCCCTAAGACTCTTAGGGTTGGTTTTAAGGATGGGGTCATGAATGTTATCCCATTCTTTTTTTATCAGGGTTTGGTCCTTGTGAGCTTTCTTGTCCATGGCTCACATGTGGAACCACTTTGAATTCTCTGGTATCCCAGGTGAAGCATAAGAGATGCTATAAAAAATGTTGGCCATTATTGTTACATGCATGACATCAAATAAACTGGGTCACTCCTCCTCATGCTTCCATCTGAATATTCTGGGCCATTTTAGGAATTTGTGGAACTTAGAAATGTTCAAACTCTTGCAATTCACTTGGGTTCCTCGACAACTTCTGCATTCAAAAATCTCAACGATGAACAACGTACTCAAAGCTTTTCACAATGTTGTTCCTTCTTATGGAACACTTAGTCTTTTCTTGACTTGGAGTTGTGGACAACGGTTTCCTTTTTGTAATTAATTTGGTATTGTTGAGGTTCAAAACAACACAATAGCGTTAAATGAATATTACTATTCTGTTCTCCTAAAGAGAAAGATAACACATGGTGATCTAACTCCCAAGGTCCAAGTAATTGGTTCCCAATTATCCTGATGTCACTCAGTAGTCGATATAACTGTAATGTTCAAGGGGCCTTTGTTGGTAATAAGGAACAAGACTGCATAACATCAATTAATCTACGTTTTGGGGGGGTTTAAATAAAATAAAAAGATGAATCAAAGCTTCAAATCAAAAGAAACATGAGTAAAATTCTTAAATATCTAGACATACATATCAATAATGAGTGTTTATTCCACCTAACCACAACCACATCAAGATGCAATCCATAGAATAAACAATGCTACTACATACATCCATAGTGCTAATTCAAATACCATCAACATTTACTAAACTTGCTTCAAACAAATCACTCACTCATCATTAAACACATATCAAATGAACATGATAACAACTTCATCCACAGATAACCCAATGATATAATCTTGAATCCAGTTCCTTCTATTGACTTTCATCAAATAAGAAACACTTAAGCACAACAAAATCACTGGCGTATGGATTGATTATGTACCATTAACCTTATCAAAATAGATCCAAACTTCAAACAATAACATGAAAATGTATGAAAATTGTAAAATAACTAAGTTTTTTACTTAAACTTTCAAAGTATCTCTCCTAAAAACCTCAAAATCCTAGATCTAATCTCTATATTTTTTTTATCATCAGGTGGCTGATCTTTCTTCAATTTGTCGACCTTTACAAAATAGAACCTAATAATACATATAGGTGCCACATGCACAAATTTCTCTCAATTATCAATCTAGATCTACAATTAATGGAGCTAGAACTGAACACAGAAGTGGACTGATGAACCCTTGTTCCAAGGATGATTACTCTGTTGCACCAAAAATCAATATTCCCAGAAGAGAGTGAACCCAACGGACCAAACTCAGAGTTGAGCTTATGTCAAAATCCCACAAAAAGAGGAGAAAAGAAGATATTGCATGTGGTGAAAAGGGTCAATTCACTCTTGCATTGAATGCTCAAGGATGTACTCATCATAACTAGAGAGTACTTGTTGAAGAGTATTCGAATCAGGTCCATCCAACCAACCATCTTCAAATCTAACCCTTTCAAATTCTACAGAAACCAACTTTTGTATCTCCTTCAACTTGATTAACTCTCTTCTAGCAGTCCTTGTCTCCTCCCTGATATCCATAAATTGATCCAATAATAGATTCTCCCCATTGTCTCCTTTTTGCATAATTTCCTCAAACCTACCCCTCCATCTTTCCCTTAGTTTATCCAAAGACATGCCTTCCTTTCCTGAGGACTCTAGGTTAATTAAAATAGTCACAATTGCCTCCAATTCAACCATATTTTGATTCAAATATTTGCTCATTTCTCGAACTTCTTCTTGATGCCCATGAATAGTCTTCGACTTATACCTTATTATGCTCACAATTTTTTCCACAAAATCTGCATTATCATGCTCAAGAATTGAATATTCAAGCAAGGTGGACTTAGGCATTTTTCCAATATCTTCAAGCTTCTAAACACATTCCTTGTATTCATCATCTTGTTTATCTAGATCCTCTGCCAATTCAAGAACAACCTTATGAATTTTAAAACCTTCAACAAGAACATCATCATCTTCCTAGTTGAGCTTGTCCAACCATTTTTGTATCATTCCTACCTTGCTTTTAATTTGAACCAAATCATCTGCTTCCTTCTTTGTTAACAAAACTAGGGATTCAGGAAGAGTAGCTTGTTGGGAAATGGGAGTTGAAACATCTTTCAAAAACCTATGGAGTTGATCCAATTGAGCCTTAAGCTCATTCTTCCTTTTTTTTTTTTATCTCTGATCATCCGAGATTTAGTTGAAGAGGCCACAATATCAATCAAATTCATTTGCTGGTTTCTTGTAGGCCTTCCCAAATTTACCACCCCCAATTGATAATCAGTGATTTTCATATCATCATGACTCTTCTCCATTATAGGTATGGAACATTCAACAACAATCTCTCCAACATCAGTGAGCTTGGTAGAGTGAAGAATCCGGGCCTTCTTCTTAGGTTTCTCCTTCTCAATTTCTTTCATCATCTCGTCCCAGTTCAATGGCTGTGGTTGAATGACTTGTTTTATTTCCAAGTCCAACTTTAACCAAGTAGGAGCAACAAGAGTAGTGGATACCTGGGCTAAAGAAGAAGAAGCCACAATAGTGGAAGACAAAGGTTGTAACAATGTAAGCCCTGGTTGAGAATCAACTTCCTACACATTTTGCTGATCACTTTGTGCCTTCTCCTGTGCTAACTTTTCTGCCTCCTTATCCTTTTGCTCTTGCAGCCTTTTAGCCTCCAACTCCTGCTTTAAACGTTCCTCTTCTACTTTCTTTTTCTCCAACATTTGATCTCGCTGCTTCTTCAACTCTTCAACATAGTCCCATGCCTCTTTGGACTTCTTTTCATATTTAGCAATCTCAACAAGCTATTTTTCCCTTTTCAAACATTCTTGCTCTTCCTTTTTCCTATGAGCCTCTTCTTTTGCCTTGAGCTTAGCTTCAAGAGATTCTTTCTCTCTTCTCTGCTGGGCCTTTTCCTCTTCAAGGTTATGAAATTTTTTTTGCATCATCAACTTATCTCTCTCTTCTTGTATCTTGAGCTCCTATTTATTTTGTTGTTGTTGTTTAGCTAATTCATCAACCTTGACCTTATCTTTCGACTCCTTCTGCTTGATTTCCAATTCAAATTGTGCCTTGGCTTCCTCCTCTTGTTGCTTAGCTAATGCCTCATCTTGTGCCTTGGCATCAACTTCTCTTTTTGCATCATCAAAGAGTGTCCACTGATCTTCCTCAGTCAATATGTGTTCGGTCCCTGCATCATCTATCATATCAAGAGATATTAATACACAATGCCCTTTATCATATGGAGTCTTTTCTGAATCTATTTCTATATTATGTATCTCAATTTCATCCTCCATTTCTTTTAATACCTCTGCTTCATCATGGAGGGCTCCCTTTAATGATTCTTGACTTAGTTGTTGTGTATCAGAGGGATGAGTAGATACCTCTACTGCAACAGATGTAGAAGCCCCCCACCTCCGAAATTGTTTCATCTTCCTGCACCTCTGGGAGGTCTTGAGGGACCACCTCCTCTTGTGCATTAGAAGGCATAAACTCTAAGGGTTCCTTAGGTGCCATCTTTCTCTTTGTCCTCTTGTATCCTTGGGTGGTACCTGCAACTTTCCTCTTTTTAGATGATTGAGCCTCAGTCTGGTTAACCCTCAAACTTACCCAATGAATACTCCTATCCAACACCGGTCTTGCAATCTGCTTTATGTCAATTGTCTCCTCAACATTCCAGTCTACTGGATCAAGATATTTAGTGCCAATCTTGTCTGTATTATACTCGGGATCCAAAACTACCCCATCATCAGACAAAGTTTCTAGAATGTCTTCCTTTATCCCAAACTCAACCATGAGTGGGATATGTATCCTTTCATAATTCTTTTTCCTAAGGTCATATTCATCCTGCAAGTCCTCCCAAAAATCCTCCAACAGATTGAAGTGCTTATCAAAGAGACTGGGAAGCAAAGGCTGCAACTCATGCTTAGGGTCATAATGCTTCCTCACAGTGTACAAGCCCAACTTCAAATAAAATAATTCATCACAAATAGCCTTAGCTGCCACAATGTGTGGACAACTAAAAACTCCCAGCCTCATTGGAAACTTATGGCAACCAGTCTTGTGTTTGGTGCCAAACTTGTAATTAACAGCCAAGGCTTGATAAATAAACTCCATTAAAATGATCCTATCACCACAACATCTAGGTAGCAAATGGGGGTGATGATCAAAACCTGCTAACCTAAAATAGGTGAATGTGGGGTACTAGATAAACCAATGCCCCCACTCATTCACAAAAGCCATTGCCTCCCTGTTAAGCCTATATCCCGCATCACCATTAAGCTTGTTAATAATGACATAAAGAAAGGCATCATTTACCCTTCTATAATGTTGCTCTAATGCCTGCAAGGTGAGCTGATTATAATACTCCCACACTTTCTTTTGTCCTTGGGCTTCCCCCAATATACCCACTGTTTGAAGTCTAGGAAAAATCCCCATTCGGGCAGATGCATAAACTACATAGGAGGTCATAAAGAAACACTTGGTTTCTCTCACTTTAATCATTTGATTGTGAATGTTGTTTGATACTATCATTGACCAATAAAATTGTTGCCTTCCATCCAAAATAGTTTGGATGAAAGGAAACATCCATTCCTTAAACAGTGAAGCATCCCTTTTTCCAAACACCCTAGAAAGGAACATGATTATATCTACAATCTCTTTACTAAAGTCTACCCTCTTAGGCTGGTCTGGAAGCTTGGTAAGAGACTTCTTCTCCACCCTCATCCAAGTCTTATTCATGTGAGATCTATTCTTCTCCTTATTATCATTGTAAAGCTTCAAAGCTTCTGCCTCATTCAGTTGCCTAGGATTCCCGAGATCATGTACATTAAACATAAATTTGATCATTTGAGGTGTGAAATCAATAATGACATTTCCCTTTACATCCACACACTGCCTAGTAGTAGGATTATATGCTCTAGCTATACAGAATCAACTCCCAAACACTAGATAGATGGGGGAAGAGTGCAACATGTGCCATCCCTAATTGGACAATCCTTTCCATTCTTTTGTGACCTGCTCATGAGTGAATGTCTCCTCATACCATTCTTCACTGGATTAAAGGGCCCAAATTAGTGGCATTAATATCCAGCCCGGTTAAATCAATTTTGTGAATTCCCTATGCGCATCTCAAGTATGGAAGTTAATTTGCACCTTGATCTTCTTTGAATATCCTTGAAGTTTCACCCAATTGGTTTGTTACCCAATTTTCACCTACGGGCTCGATCAGGCAGGATAAATTATGTTTCAGGTGTTCTTGTAGGCCAAATGGGACATTTGCATCAAGGGTTAGGTCATGTATCTGACGCTATTTCTCAGGGAGGTCTGTTGGAAGGCATGCCTCGATTGGATTTAGCACAAAACTCATCAGAGATGGGGGTCGGCAAGACCCTCCTGTTGTCTTGCCGACTAGCAGTGCGTTCTATTTGGCTGAGTGCGCTAGTCGCTAGGAGTTTCGGGTCGCCATGAGTCTTCATGTATCTCTCTGCGTGGAAGGAGGTCATGCAGATAGTTGTTCACAGGGGTGGCGTCGGAGAAAGATTTGAATTCGCTATAATGTCTCGGCGACCAAGTGAAGTCTCACCGAAGGGATGATGCCTTCGGTATAAGGTTGTGCCTTTGGGGAAAGGTCTG
>VDFB02130958.1:0-11012 GCA_007258455.2 Sequoia sempervirens
TAGAAATGTGCTAATTTTCAATGAATTCTTGAATTTCAAATTGTAATTTTGGCCAAACCATCAAAAATCTTATCTCGAAGGTTGTTTTTAATTCCAAACCGAAATGGGTCTATTTAGGGGCTTGTTTCTAATTTTTTGGGTAACTTTTTGAGGAAAGAAGTTCGCATGCTGTGAAAGGGGATCTGGGTAATTTTCTGTAAGTGGGTAATTTGCATGTAATACAGAGCTTGGGGATTTGAGATCCTCTGCATGTAAGAAGTTCAATATTTATGAATAAAATATTATTCTCTGTTTTGTGAGTGTATTTCTGTGTCTCGAGTTTGCTCCTCAAATCTACAAGACCCTTCAATGAATAAGTGAGGAAAGAATGGCATAATATAAAACCTCCACATTAGTACAATGACATCATCAAGGCATCAAGATTATATTAGGTAAAGCATAAACTCTCTCTCTAAATGCACAAAAATAACCTATTAAAATATGAAATAATGTTTTTTTTGATACATGATTTATTATGGGACAAGGATGCTACTACATTATCAATGATTATATTATTATGCTACTAATATTTTGTGTTAGTTCTACTAGTGATTTGTGTGTAGGTTTGGCGATGTTACTCTACTTGTACACATGAAGAAATAGAAAGACATCATCCTTACTCAATATATTTGATTTAATTTTCTTTATTACATACTTTTGAAATCATGATTCATGCATATAAACACACATCAAAATATAAGAAAAAATGAAACGGATAAATTTAGACATCTTGCTCTTTTACTCCATTTTACATCTACTTTGGTATTATCATAAATACAATGTTTAAATACTCATATTGTCTTGATTTGTGAATAAGTTGATCTTAACCATAAACTCCACAATCTAAACATCTTCCTACCATAGAATAAGACTTGTTTAAATCATAATATTTGTGATCTTTGACTAAGCCATCAATTTAAGTCCATGCTACAATCATATCTTACTATTTCAAATTTTAAAAAATCTAATTCCACAAGATAATATTTAAAAATTTAACCCTAATTCATTGTCTTCCATATCCAATTTTATATTGACCATTCAAGATCTTACATTTAAATATATTTGCAGGTTATTATTTATTGGACACTAGATCATATCATCAAAACGTATTATTGATCTCTCACATCAAAAGGTCAAATAAAAAAGCTAGATAATTTGCTTGGTCATAACAATCACAAAAACCAAAGTATATCATTGTAGAAACTAGCACACTTTTTTGGCTTATCTTTGCTTATTCTACATTATAGAAATTGGTTGATCCATTCACCAAGGAAAATTAGTTTTCTTTATGTTTGAAATAAATATATAGAATAAACTATCCGCGGATAAAGTTAAAGAATCATTAAAAAAAACATACGCTAACTAATTTCGACTTGAACCTTTGTCGTAAAGCAGATGCGAAGGCTGGAAGACGCCAAAGTAGTGGGCGTATTTGACTTGGTTGCATGCACTCATTATTACGCTTTTGGAATAGCCGTGCTAAAGACAATAACTTCATGGGTTATTATAAGAGATATTTTCTTTATGTATATATTAGTTGTATTTTGATTTTGATGTATAATAATATTTAATGGTGGAGGTTCATTCTAAATGATATTGTTACGAAATTTCAATCCATCAATTTTAGTAGGAGAAGGCTCTTTTCCATACATAATGTATTTATGATAATCATGTAGACATGCTTGTCTATATTTTATTTAGAGAAATGCTTTGAATTCATAAAATGCTTCTCAATGTAAAAATATTTAATCATGAAGGTTCATTCCAAATTATTTGCTATGAATTTTCATTCTATCAATTCTAAGAATCAAAAAAGGTGTATCTATGGACATCAAGTATACATGCATGTTTGTAGCTTTGTTTAGAGAAATATTTAAATATTTTTGAAGTAACACTATAGTGACCTTTTGAACAATATAGTGTACAGATAAGATATGATTTGAACCCATGACCTATATTTTATTAGTACATGCATCAACCAATTGTGTTGCATAGGCAATGTCATTTCTAGCTATAATAGGTAGTATTTATTTGAAAATAAACCTTTTTAGTTTTTTTACTAATCATGGTTGGTATGAAATCATGCATGATGATCACACATATATTTGATTTCCATTAATTTTTTTCACATATTTAATAGTTTTTCTCTAATTCTATTTCTTCAAATTTTATGTCCTCAATTGTCATCTCTTCTATTTATTTTAGCAATATCCTCTCACAAGGTTTTATGTGAGGAATAGTTATTCATGCAATTAATGCCTCTTAGAACTTCAACTTAATGGATGCATTATTAAGCAGTTTAAACTTATTTGCTTTACCTCTCGGTGAACTAATATAGGAACATTTCTTAACTATTTATTGAATTACATGTTGGATTCAATGGTGTTAGAGTAATTAGAATAATCACTTGATCATTAATTAATCATTAATTAATTATTGGGTTTCTTATTACTTTAATTATTTAAGCGAAACTTGGAAATATTTTATTATTATTATATTACACTATTTATAGGTTAAGTTGTCTCATTGTATAAGTTAATAACACTTGTTAGAATCTAACCAAATCCTCATCTAAATTTTACACTTTTGATTTTATGAAGATTCATTATTGTACTTTGTAATAATCCACAATCTAGGTATTATTCAATATAGAAAGGCATATCAAATGCTTGTGTGGGTCAATCATTTCTCTATTGGTTGTATAGCAAGTCAATTATTTTCATATCTCATATGTGATAGATGTTTTAGTTGCAAATGATTTATGGGAGCTGTGGGGTTCACAATCAACTCCAACATGGCATCAGAGCACTAGATCTATGACTTTGTGTCCAAATTTTAAGAGATTCAATCTTAAGAGAAAAATTAGCTAGGAAAGAAATGGGCATCACTATTGAGTCCAAAATAGTAAAAATTCTTAAGATTGTCTTTCATTTTAATGAATTTGGAGTAGATGCAAAAAAAATTGTAAAATTTTGTAGGGGTTGCATAGATCCCAAACAAATCCATACAACCATATGGATTTGTATGAATATACTGACTCGAGTATGTATGCTATGTGTGTAGGTCATTCCATCATAGGTAAAGGGTTTTATTTTTTACTAGTTTTTACTAAAAAAATCTATATTTTTCAAACAAAATTCAATAAAAAAGAAACAACAGAGAAATAAAATTTAAAACTAATGATTTTTAAAAAACACATTTTTTATTGTTGCACAGACATGGCCACATGTCCTTAGCAATCTTTTTTTGACCAGTTTTACTGTGCATAGCCCCACACATCTAATACATCCCCTATTGCTAGAATCCTATCGCCAATGACACACTTCACCTATCGATGGCTATGACCTTTGGCTATAGACATAATGAATATTTGGTCACCATCGATAAGTTTCCCAACATCTTCTTTGACAAACCAACACAGATTCTCAAGCAACAAAGATTCTAGGAAGTGGCAACAAATTTCAACCATTGATATTTTTTGGTGATGATTTTTTTCTAATGAAACAAGGAATAATATAGTGGAATAAGCATATTCTACTGATGACATTAGCATGGCATCACACTGATCTCATTGCTATACCTTGCATATCCCCTCCAAGCACTAATGTGTCCTAAGAGAGTTGTTTTCTTCTTTTTGGAATAACTTGAGAATACAATGTGAATTTGATGACTTCATTTGATTTACTTTATATATACTAAGTTGATTGATCTCTAATTTATTCATTTTAGGAAATATCATGGCTTTTTTTTCATCCTTATGTGGTCATCCTAGAAAAGGATAACTATGAGTTTTGAAAAAAAGATATCCTAACACATCTTAGGTGGCTTGATCTTTTTTCTTATCTTTATGAAATCATACGTACACCAAACACATCAAGGAGTAGATCAGCATGGGGAATTATCAGTGATCATGTTGTGAGAGTGATTTGTTCTAGTGTTGATCATGACACTATGTGAATTGTATTAGACATTTATTGTCCCCACACTCTTTGGACTCAACTTTGGGAGATCCTATCTCTCCATACCCAAAGGATCCTACTCCATATTATCTCATTCTTCTTGCATATGTAGATTTTATACCCTTTGATGATGATAGTTTATTGGAGCTTGAGTATATCATAGGTCTTGCTTGTTCTGATGGTCTAGATTGTGGAAGTAAATGGTGACTCCCCAACACCCCCAAGAATAGTTGCTAGACCAAAACAACTTCCACAAGAGAGAGAATGACAAGAAAGCTTGCTTCACACTGCAAGATTGAATATTGGTTGAATATATTTCAATATGCTTGAATTGATGCAAATGTACATGAGGTGCCTTGCTTATAAAGGCAAGGTGGAGAGATAGGATTAGACAAGATCATGACAAGTTTCTTAATCCTATGATATTAGACAACTAACTACCTAGGAATCATGCAATATAGCTAGATACGATAAATTCTAGAAAATCCAACTAAGACTTCTAGAAAGAATCTTATATCCTAAGTAAAATTAACATGTGAATATGTCCCCTAATTACCTAGTGAGTGAATTATCTAAGTACAAGACATATATTCACACCAACACCCCCCCTTAAGTGCAACTTAGGGAGAATATTATTATGCAAACTATGCAAAGACTATGACTATGGGTCCCGGCTACTAGGCCATGTTAGGTACCCATTTACAATGCAAATGCAATCAATCTCTCACAAGTGAAGAAAAGGAGAAAACCCAATGGGACAAAACTTATCTCCAAAAGAGAGAAAACAAAATAAAATAAACATGATGTATGGAGGACTCAATGATACCCCCACAGGACTACATCCATCATTTGTATACAATCAATGACCCCCGCATAAGTGGGAAGTAGAGAAATAATATATCCCCCCCATAATGAAGAAGTTCCAATGTTGATGAGGAATTCCTAAAAACAAAAGATGATCCAATGTTTGCAAGCAAGACATCTCCCCTTAGGAAGAAAAAAATCCATAAGATGATAAAGAAGCCACTCCATGTCCAACTGAAAGGAGGAAAAATGAGCACTCAACATATATGCATCTAAAAACTGATGAGGATTCTCCAAGCTTGAATAAGTCACAACATATTCATGGTCAAAATATAACAAGAAACATGACAAATCAAGTGAAGGAGGAGACTCATGAATGTCAATATCCAAAGACAAATTAGATGACCTAATAGTTGTGCTAAAACTATCATCAAATAGGAGAGAAACTCCCTCAAGTGTGTCCTCCAAATCTGCAGTATGAGACTCCATGAACAACTTAAAAATACCTATCAAATACTCATCCCACAAAGCAAGATTTGAAAGACTATGATCATCCTACTGAATAAAAGCATTGCTAGCTAAAGAAGTAGGAGGTGAAGGAGTAGGAAGCTCATCACTAGTCTTTAGAATACCAAGGTGTAGATGACCAAACTTCTCCTCACAAACATGGTTCAGTCTCAATGGAGTGTGTGATTCAGTCAAAGGAACATTATCTTCTTCTAAAGAAAAATGTGAAAAGGAATAAACATGAGATGAATGATCAACCATCCTGATAGTAACAATATTCTTAGTCTCCATGTCCCTTATGTACACCCTATTTGGAGTGAACTCAACTATTTTATCTTGACCCCCATGAGTAATTTGATAAATAGAAAGGAGATTAGTGGACAAGGAAGGAACACAAAGAACATAATTGAAAGTCCCTTTCCCCATGTCAATAGAACCCTTTCCACTTGCCTTCATCTATGTATTGTACCATCAATATATGAGGTGAATTACAAGGCTCAAAAGAAGAGAACATGTCAATAGAAGATGCCATATGATGAGATGCCTCTGAATCATGGAGTCATCCATTAGATTGAGGACTTGCAGAGGACAAGAGTGTTTTTCCTTTCATTTTGTGTAGCCCAGAAGTAGATGTTGTATTCTCTGAATGAGATGATGATGAGGGGGATATCAATTGAGATGTTGAAGAAGAAGTAGAAGACATTGATGAGGGCAACTGAATGTTATTTTTTTGAAGAAGTTGTGTGAGCTCATCAATATTCTTATTATAACATCTATGCTCATCATATCCTAACCTTTTACAATATGCACATTTTAACTTCTTCTTTTTAGATGATTCATCTTTTGAAGAGGTTGTAGACTCAGGAGTGCTATGGGAAGGATAATCTTTACATTTCTCATTAGACTTGGGTGCCTTATTTTACTTCTTACCTTTTCCACTTGAAGCCTTTGTATCCTTTGCAAGAAGAGCATGAGATGTAGAAGACTTCAATGTTCCCATGTGTACCAACTTTTCTTGTTCCCTTGTGAGTTGAGCTGAAAATTCATCAAGAGAAGGCATTTTGTATGCATTTCCAAGGGCATCCATTGTAGCATAAAATTTAGAAACAAACATTGAATAATCAGGACCAAGCTAAGCAAGAATAGAAAGAATCAACTACTTATCCTATTTAGTGACCCCACAATTAGATAACTGCAATCTAAGAGAATTGATATTAGAAAATAATTCTTGGATATTGTGAAAATCTGAAGGATTGAGACTCATTAGTTCATTCTCCAACTTAAATTTCCTCATCTTAGATGGCTTACCAAAGAGACTCTCTAAAGTAGTCCAAACTTGATTAGGATGTGTGCAAGATGCAACATGATATCTAAGATTTGGAGAAATGGAAAAAAGAAGAGTACCAAGAGCTTCATCCCTTTTATCAAGCCATTTTCTTCTTTCTTTAGCTCCCGCGGGTTCTGGATCTTGATCATATGTGATTCTTTGCAGCTTCAATTTTAAAAATAATAACTCCATTTGAGTTCTCCACTCATGATAGTTATATGGAGTTAGAGATACAAATTTTGGAAAATCCATAATACAATCAGATATTACAATAGAGGAACAACAATTTTCCCTCACAATAAAAGAAATTTCACCTGTTTGTCCCAACACAATTTAGACTTTTTTTTGCAAATTTACAACAATGTATCCCAAACTATTAAATCAACTTCAAGCTGAAATTATGAAAATTTAGAAACAAATCTACAAAAAATGCATAAATAGAATTGAAGTGCTCCTGAATACCTTCATGATGCCACAAATTTGGGAAAAATCAAAATCTAGAGAAAAAAGATATGAGATTGGAGGTGAAAATGGAAGATTTAGCTTCAACCTAGAAAAAGAGGCACAAAATTGCAAAATTTATGCAAAACAGTTGTAGCACTACAAAATTTAGATCAATTTTCCAACGATATTTTGTTTGAAAAGTTTTTCCCCTGTTAACCAAAGTTATGAAATAATTAAAAAAAAGGCCTATAAAAGGAACTTGGGGGAAAATAGACAAACTAGCGAAGGCTAAACTGGTGCAAAAAAAAGACACCTAGGCACTTATAAAGTGGTCGTACATATGACCAAGGGAAGAAATATAAAAAAAGCTCCACCCATTAACAAATTTCAATATGGTAGGCCAAATGCATTTTTATTCTAATACCATCAGCCTTAAACTTTCTACAAAATATTTTAATATTAAAAAAAATTGAATAAAGTCTTAAACCTGTTAATTAAAAGCTCATAACGATTGAAATGACGTTTTCGATTTGTACTAGGCTGCAGTGAAAAAATAGATCTGCTCACAACCACCTTGTACGGTCAGCAAAAAATGACAAAGGCATGTTGGCATACCATTTAATGATAGTAAAAGAAAAGATGACGACTGGTACCTTGAATGTGTCGATGTGACTGGTCTGTGCTCAATTCATACGCTTATGCCGACCATGAATACCTCTAAATGTTGATTGGAGATGGACCGAGAAGATCAGATCGATGGTCAGCAAAGGTGGATTGACTATGTTGACCTGTGATGTGGATCTAACCGATTAAGGATGAGAAAACCGGTGGATTGGATGTAGGTAGACAGTTGGCATTGAAAAAAGGCCAAAAAACCTATGCTAAGAATAAAAGCCATGGCATACAAAAAAACTCCTCAGTTTAAAGGCACAGTACATATAGTTTGTCCCCAAATTTAATAATAAAGCCCAAAAATTAAATCCGCCACAATATAAGAGTTTTCCAAAATTTTGAAAAAATTTCCCAATATAAGAAAACAAATCTGCCCCAAATTTTAAAATAAAAGTTCATAGAAAATATTTTTCAAAATTGTTTTTTGTGAAAATTAGAAAAATCGTACTACTTGGGAGGTAGTCCCAGCAAAAAAAAAATATTCAAATTTTTTTTTACCAAAAATGGAAAAACTTATAGTCAATAGTTCATTTGTGGAACCTTCTGATCTCATCCATGAGGTCCTTCAAACCCTAATCTTTACCCAACAAAATCTTCAAGCCAAAATATCAAACCCTCAGATTTGGCAAGGAATTTGTAACACCTAGAGCTCTGATACCATGTGGGAGTAAATGGTGACTCCCCAACACCCCCTGGAACATTTGCTGGACCAAAACAACTTCCACAAGAGAGAAAATGGCAAGAAAGCTTGCTTCACAATTTAATATTGAATATTGGTTGAATATATTTCAATATGCTTGAATTGATGCAAATGCACATGAGGTGCCTTGCTTATAAAGGCAAGGTAGAGAGATAGGATTAGACAAGATCAAGACAAGTGTCTTAATCCTATGAAATCAAACAACTAACTACATAGGAATCATGCAATATAGCTAGATAAGATAAGTTCTAGAAAAACCAACTAAGACTTCTAGAAAGAATCTTATATCCTAAGTAAACTTAACATGTGAATATGTCCCCTAATTACCTAGTGAGTGAATTAGCTAGGTACAAGACATATATTCACACCAACATAGATACTTTTCTTCATGTTCATGTACTCTTCATATCAAGACTGAATCTTTGTCTTTTGTTGTTCCTAATCAACTTGGCATTGCTACATCTTTGGCACATATTGGCTCAATGTAGTATGACATTCATTTTCTTTGAGAAAAAAACTACTTGGGATTCATATCTTGTTGGCATATCATCCTTGTTTGTAGAGTCTCAGTTTGTAGATTTGCAGGATTACTTTGATGGTGTTTATCTTCATTTTTTTGATAGAAATATCATCATTGCTAGCATGCTATCATCTTCATAGTCTTTGGATCTTCTTTTGCATTAGTTTTCACAAGATTGTAGATTTATATCATCTCATTATAACATGTGGACACTTGAGGAGTTTTGAAAGGAATAAATCATTTAGATTTGGATTCCTGACTCTTTCATCTTTTGGGAATGGCTTCTCCAATCACCAATAGATTTTTTTCTTCCTAAAGGGATAAATTTTGTTTGTAGGAAGTAGATTTTGTTCTATCTTCAAGCATTTATCATTTCCATGAGAGCTCTTTGTTTATGGGGGGATTCATATTCTCATTTTCTCTCTCCTACTATGGGGACATTTATTGTACTTGTGTGATAAAATAAATCCTTGGGGGGTCACATTGAGTCCTTCTATCCTTCTTTCACTAGTGTAGTTATATCATATTTCTCTCTTTTGGAGAGAAGTGTTTTCCCACACAGTTTCTTCTTTAGTATAGTTATGAGAGATTCATTTGTTTTGGACATGGGTACCACATCAAGCCTTGTAGCTAGGACCCATCCATGCATCCATCATTGCATTATTCATCAAGCTATCTATTTTCTCCCCAAGTTGGTCTTAAGGGGGGTATTGGAGTAACTAGGATAATTACTTCATAATTAATTAATCATTAATCAATTATTAGGTCCCTTATTACTTTAATTAATTAAGATAAACTTAGGAGTCATTTTATTATTATATTGAGATACTTATAGTCTAATTTATCTCATTTCATGAAATAATTATACTTCAAAATCTAATCTACTCCTCACCTAGTGTTTGCATTGTTGAGCTACTACTCAGTTGAACAAGCTAGGAAATGAACCTAATACCTTCCATTTTTTCTCGAGTACTCTATCAACTGAGCTATTGGCCCCTTTTTGGCCAGCCCATCATCATTTTGGGTGTGGCTTATTTCTAACACCCATCGTAAGCCACATTGTTGGTGGTTGGGGCTCCCAGCCTAGCTCTGATACCTCTTGTTGAGTTGTTGGTCATTTGGACTAGCTAGGGCTCAAAGCTAGGACTTTCCATTTGTTGCGAGAGTTCTCTACAAACTAAGCTATTGGCCCCTTTTTTTCTATCCCATTGTTGGTTCAAGTGTGGCTTATTTCAAACATGCACTTTTTATTTTATAAGCATTCATTATTCTACTTTGTAATAGTTCATAATCTAGGTATTATTTCAAAAAAGAATACATATCAAATGATTGTGTGGATCAATCATTTTTCTCTTTGTTGCATAGCAATTTAATTGCTTTGATCTCTCATATGTGATAAGTATTTTAGTTGTAGGTGATTTCTAGGAGCTATAGCATTCAATCTCAAATCCAAAAAATGACTTTTTTAATGAAATATAAAGACATATTTGACATTATAATTATAGTTTAGGTAGACATGGAATGCACTAAAATATCTCATCATAGGTTATTTTCATTAAATTTTATATTTCTAAGGCTTATGATCATATTGAGTGGTCTTTTATCCTAATAATGTTTCTTACCATATCATTTGGACCTCAATTATTTAAATTTTCTCATATTTGTGGCAATAGAAAAATAATCCCTTATGCTTTTCCCTTGCTTGTTTGGGACCTCCTTGTAAACTAGGCTTAATGATGCCTTGATTTAGTGTTGTAATGTGTTTAACACATTCACATTAGGTCTTGGGCCCTTGTGAACTAATGAATTTAAATGGTACCTTGCTAAAGTGTTGTACCACACTTTAACACTTTTCTAAGATTTTATTAATTAACTAAACCTAATCAACCTCTTTTTAATCAAAATAAACCTTAATCATACCTCAATTGAAGTGTTCTAATACACTTTCACACTTTTAAATGGTTTTTATTAATAATTGGGCTTCTCTATGCTTTAATTGGCCTTATTTTGCATCCACAAGCCTCATTAGATGTATCTTTT